>CM059572.1:52484478-52487832 GCA_030386875.1 Morinoia aosen | reverse complement strand
TATAATTGACGTGGTGTTGGTTGGTGTTGGTGGTTGTTGGTGGTGGTGTGGTGGTGGTGTGGTGGTGTTGGTGTTGGTGGTGTTGGTTGGTGTTGGTGGTGTTGGTGGTGTTGGTGGTGTTGGTGGTGTTGGTGGTGTTGGTGGTGTTGGTGGTGTTGGTGTGTTGGTGGTGTTGGTGGTGTTGTTGTGGTGGTGTTGTTGTGGTGTTGGTGGTGTTGGTGGTGTTGGTGGTGTTGGTGGTGGTGTTGGTGGTGGTGTTGGTGGTGGTGGTGTGTTGGTGGTGTTGTTGTTGGGTGGTGGTGTTGGTGGTGGTTGGTGGTGGTGGTGGTGTTGTTGGTGGTGGTTGGGGTGGTGGGTGGTGGTTGGTGGTGGTGGGTGGTTGTTGGTGGTGGTGGTGGTGGTGGTGGTGGTGGTGGTGGTGGTGGTGGTGGTGGTGGTGGTGGTGTGGTGGTGGTGGTGGTGTTGGTGGTGGTGGTGGTGGTGGTGGTGGTGGTGGTGGTGGTGGTGTGGTGGTGGTGGTGGTGGGTGGTGGTGGTGGTGGTGGTGGTGGTGGTGGTGGTGGTGGTGGTGGTGGTGGTGGGTGGTGGTGGTAGGTGGTGGTGGTGGTGGTGGTGGTGGTGGTGGTGGTGGTGAGTGGTGGTGGGTGGTGGTGGTGTGGTGGTGGTGGTGGTGGTGTGTGGTGGTGGTGGTGGTGGTGGTGTTGGTGGTGGTGGTGGTGGTGTGTGGTGGTGTGTGGTGGTGTGGGGTGGTGGTGGTGGAGGTGGTGGTGGTGGGTGGTGGTGGTGTGTGGTGGTGGTGGTGGTGGTGGTGGTGGTGGTGGTGGTGATGGTGGTGGTGGTGGTGGTGGTGGTGGTGGTGGTGTGGTGGTGGTGGTGGTGGTGGTGGTGGTGGGTGGTGGTGGTGGTGGTGGTGGTGGTGGTTGGTGGTGGTGGTGGTGGTGGTGGTGGTGGTGGTGGTGGTGGTGGTGGTGGTGGTGGTGGTGGTGGTGGTGGTGGTGGTGGTGGTGGTGGTGGTGGTGGTGGTGGTGGTGGTGGTGGTGGTGGTGGTGGTGGTGGTGGTGGTGGTGGTGGTGGTGGTGGTGGTGGTGGTGGTGGTGGTGGTGGTGGTGGTGGTGGTGGTGGTGGTGGTGGTGGTGGTGGTGGTGGTGGTGGTGGTGGTGGTGGTGGTGGTGGTGGTGGTGGTGGTTGTGGTGGTGTGGTGGTGTGGTGGTTGGTGGTGGTGGTGGTGGTGTGTGGTGGTGGTGGTGTGGTGGTGGTGGTGTTGGTGGTGGTGGTGTGTGGTGGTGGTGGTTGGTGGTGGTGGTGGTGGTGTTGGTGGTGGGTTGTTGGTGGTGTTGTTGGTGGTGGTTGTGGTGGTGTTGTTGGTGGTGTTGTTGGTGGTGTTGTTGGTGGTGTTGGTGGTGGTGGTTTGTTGGTGGTGTTGTTGGTGGTGTTGTTGGTGGTGTTGTGTTGGTGTTGGTGGTGTGTGTGGTGGTGTTGTTGGTGGTGTTGTTGGTGGTGTTGTTGGTGGGTTGTTGTTGGTGGTGTTGTTGGTGGTGTTGTTGGTGGTGTTGTTGGTGGTGTTGGTGGTGGTGTTGTTGGTGGTGTTGTTGGTGGTGTTGTTGGTGGTGTTGTTGGTGGTGTTGTTGGTGGTGTTGTCTGGTGTGTTGTTGTTGGTGGTGTGGTGGTGTTGTTGTGTGGTGTTGTGGTGGTGTTGGTGGTGTTGTTGGTGGTGTTGGTGGTGTTGGTGGTGTTGTTGGTGGTGGTGTTGGTGGTGTTGTTGGTGGTGTTGTGGTGTTGTTGGTGGTGTTGGTGGTGTTGGTGGTGTTTGGTTGTTGGTGTGGTGTTGGTGGTGTTGTGGTGGTGTTGGTGGTGTTTGGTGGTGGTGTTGGTGGTGTTGGTGGTGTTGGTGGTGTTGTTGGTGTTGGTGGTGTTGTTGGTGGTGTTGTTGGTGGTGTTGGTGGTGTGTTGGTGGTGTTGTTGTTGGTGTTGGTGTGTTGTTGGTATGGTGGTGTTGGTGGTGTTGGTGGTGTTGGTGGTGTTGGTGTTGGTGGTGTTGGTGGTGTTGTTGGTGTTGGTGGTGTGTTGTTGGTGTTGGTGGTGTTGGTGTGTGTTGTTGGTGTTGGTGTTGTTGTTGTTGTGGTGTTGTTGTTGTTGGTGGTGTTGTTGTTGTTGGTGTTGGTGTGTTGTTGTTGTTGTTGGTGGTGTTGTGATGTTGTTGTTGGTGGTGTTGTTGTTGTTGTTGGTGGTGGTGTTGTTGTTGTTGGTGGTGTTGTTGTGTTGTTGGTGGTGTTGTTGTTGTTGTGGTGTTGTTGGTGGTGTTGTTGTTGTGTTGGTGGTGTTGTTGTTGTTGGTGGTGTTGTTGTTGTTGTTGTGGTGGTGTTGTTGTTGTTGGTGGTGTTGTTGTTGTTTGGTGGTGTTGTTGTTGTTGGTGGTGTTGTTGTTGTTGTTGGTGGTGTTGTTGTTGTTGTTGGTGGTGTTGTTGTTGTTGTTGGTGGTGTTGTTGTTGTTGTTGGTGGTGTTGTTGTTGTTGTTGGTGTGTTGTTGTTGTTGGTGGTGTTGTTGTTGTTGTTGTTGTTGGTGTTGTTGTTGTTGGTGGTGTTGTTGTTGTTGTTGGTGGTGTTGTTGTTGTTGTGTTGGTGGTGTTGTTGTTGGTGTTGTTGTTGTTGTTGTTGGTGGTGTTGTTGGTGTGTTGTTGTTGTTGTTGGTGGTGTTGTTGGTGGTGTTGTTGTTGTTGTTGGTGGTGTTGTTGGTGGTGTTGTTGTTGTTGTTGTTGGTGGTGTTGTTGTTGTTGTTGTTGTTGTGTGTTGGTGGTTGTTGGTGGTGTTGTTGGTGGTGTTGTTGGTGGTGTTGTTGTGTGTTGGTGTTGTTGTTGGTGGTGTTGTTGGTTGGTGGTGTTGTTGGTGTTGTTGTTGGTGGTGTGTGTTGTTGTTGTTGTTGTTGTGGTGATGGTGGTGTTGGTGGTGTTGTTGTTGTGTTGTTGTGTTGGTGTGTTGGTGGTGTTGTTGTTGTTGTTGTTGTGGTGTGTTGGTGGTGTTGTTGTTGTTGTTGTTGTTGGTGGTGTTGGTGTGTGTTGTTGTTGTTGTTGTTGGTGGTGTTGGTGGTGTTGTTGTTGTTGTTGTTGTTGGTGGTGTTGGTGGTGTTGTTGTTGTTGTTGTTGTTGGTGGTGTTGGTGGTGTTGTTGTTGTTGTTGTTGTTGGTGGTGTTGGTGGTGTTGTTGTTGTTGTTGTTGTTGGTGGTGTTGGTGGTGTTGTTGTTGTTGTTGTTGTTGGTGGTGTTGGTGGTGTTGTTGTTGTTGTTGTTGTTGGTGGTGTTGGTGGTGTTGTTGTTGTTGTTGTTGTTGGTGGTGTTGGTGGTGTTGTTGTTGTTGTTGTTG
>CM059572.1:52301978-52481978 GCA_030386875.1 Morinoia aosen | reverse complement strand
CTGCGGCTGTTGGTGTTGGTGTTGGTGTTGGTGTTGGTGTTGTTGTTGTTGTTGTTGCTGCTGCGGCTGTTGTGTTGGTGTTGGTGGTGTTGTTGCTGCTGCGGCTGTGGTGTTGGTGTTGGTGGTGTTGTTGCTGCTGCGGCTGTTGGTGTTGGTGTTGTTGTTGTTGTTGTTGTTGTTGTTGTTGTTGTTGCTGCTGCGGCTGTTGGTGTTGGTGTTGTTGTTGTTGTTGTTGTTGTTGTTGTTGCTGCTGCGGCTGTTGGTGTTGTTGTTGTTGTTGTTGTTGTTGTTGTTGCTGCTGCGGCTGTTGGTGTTGGTGTTGTTGTTGTTGTTGTTGTTGTTGCTGCTGCGGCTGTTGGTGTTGTTGTTGTTGTTGTTGTTGTTGTTGTTGCTGCTGCGGCTGTTGGTGTTGTTGTTGTTGTTGTTGTTGTTGTTGTTGCTGCTGCGGCTGTTGGTGTTGTTGTTGTTGTTGTTGTTGTTGTTGTTGCTGCTGCGGCTGTTGGTGTTGTTGCGGTTGCAAAGCCCATCTTTATTTCGGTTCACTGCTGTCTTATTTTTCAGCACCTGCTACTTACTTCATGAACTTTTATCTTGCTTCATGAACTTTTATCTTGCTTCATGAACTTTTATCTCAAGCTCAACTTACTGTTTCTGTGCCCCTTCTGCATTGATTCTGCATTCCATTATCTTCATAATAAATGATGCCTTCCTCTTTCCTCTCGTCGGAACGTCTATGTTTCGGTTAGGAAGGCTTGAACTCCAACATCTAATCTAATCTTCAGGATTAAATATTGGTAATGAAAGCCACCTCACTCGGCAGGATGAGGATGCGTTATGCCATTTGCGTGGTCACGAATTGTGTGGATGCGTGGTCACGAATTGTGTGGCTGCGTGGTCACGAATTGTGTGGATGCGTGGTCACGAATTGTGTGGATGCGTGGTCACGAATTGTGTGGATGCGTGGTCACGAATTGTGTGGATGCGTGGTCACGAATTGTGTGGATGCGTGGTCACGAATTGTGTGGATGCGTGGTCACGAATTGTGTGGATGCGTGGTCACGAATTGTGTGGATGCGTGGTCACGAATTGTGTGGATGCGTGGTCACGAATTGTGTGGATGCGTGGTCACGAATTGTGTGGATGCGTGGTCACGAATTGTGTGGATGCGTGGTCACGAATTGTGTGGATGCGTGGTCACGAATTGCGTGGATGCGTGGTCACGAATTGCGTGGATGCGTGGTCATCAATTGCGTGGATGCGAATTATTCAAGAGTGAGCGCATCAAGAGATGACAAGGCTCGTAAAGAAGAGGCTCTTTCTTCCGCGTCCCCTGATCTGCACACACCGACTGCGGCGCTGAATGAATATTCGATATGATTGCAGCCATCGGCCGCGCTCCATAATCGGCTTATGTCGACAGTCAGGTGCAAAACATGAATTTGTTTGCAACGCAGAGCTCGCACGCACAACTTTTTGTGAACTGTGGAGTATGTGCTTCTGTCGCGTTGTTCAGATGCGACTTCCTTCATATCGACTGCCAGTAGTGACTCAATGATGCTAGTGGCGACTCTGTAATGGCAATTACGATTCAATAACGCCAATGTTGACTCCATAACGGCAATATCGACTTCATAACTCCAATATCGACTTCATAACGCTAATATCGACTTCATAACGCCAATATCGACTTCATAACGCCAATATCGACTTCATAACGCCAATATCGACTTCAGAACGCCAATATCGACTTCAGAACGCCAATATCGACTTCAGAACGCCAATATCGACTTCAGAACGCCAATATCGACTTCAGAACGCCAATATCGACTTCAGAACGCCAATATCGACTTCAGAACGCCAATATCGACTTCATAACGCCAATGTCGACTTCATAACGCCAATGTCGACTTCATAACGCCAATGTCGACTTCATAACGCCAATGTCGACTTTATAACGCCAATACCGACTTCATAACGCCAATATCGACTTCATAACGCCAACATCGACTTCATAACGCCAATATCGACTTCATAACGCCAATATCGACTTCATAACGCCAATATCGACTTCATAATGCCAATATCGACTTCATAACGCCAACATCGACTCCAAAACGCCAATAGCAACTCCATAACGCCAATAGCAACTCCATAACGCCAATAGCAACTCCATAACGCCAATAGTAACTCCATAACGCCAATAGTAACTCCATAACGCCAATAGCAAATCCATAACGCCAATAGCGACTCCATAACGCCAATAGCAACTCCATAACACCTAGTAATGGAATAGCTTCTATGTCATTTTTACCAATCCTCCTCACTTCCACACACATGCGATGCTGCTGCGATCATGTTTCTCTGGAGATTAGCGCTCCCAAGCGAAGATGTGAGGTCCCGAGCTCATGTTTGGTGAGGCTTTGCTTTTGTTGAAATAGATTAGGTTTTTGTTTTGTAACCAACCAATTTTTTTGCTCAGTGTTTCCCTTTTCATCTACCTATTGTTTTGTTCAACTTTTATCTTGTTTCATGAACTACGTTTTTAACTCAGCTGTTTCTATGCGCAAGCGGTCTTACGTCAATGTGAACCCAACCTAACTTCAAACCCAACCCTGCTCACATTGAGGGTGTGAACCCAACCTAAGTTCAAACCCAACCCTGCTCACATTGAGGGTGTGAACCCAACCTAAGTTCAAACCCAACCCTGCTCACATTGAGGGTGTGAACCCAACCTAAGTTCAAACCCAACCCTGCTCACATTGAGGGTGTGAACCCAACTTAAGTTCAAACCCAACCCTGCTCACATTGAGGGTGTGAACCCAACCTAAGTTCAAGCCCAACCCTGCTCACATTGAGGGTGTGAACCCAACCTAAATTCAAGCCCAACCCTGCTCACATTGACAGTGTGAACCCAACCTAAGTTCAAGCCCAACCCTGCTCACATTGACGGTGTGAACCCAACCTAAGTTCAAGCCCAACCCTGCTCACATTGACGGTGTGAACCCAACCTAAGTTCAAGCCCAACCCTGCTCACATTGACGGTGTGAACCCAACCTAAGTTGGCTGACATTGAGGGTGTGAACCCAACCCTGCTCACATTGACGGCGTGAACCCAATCTAAGCTAAAGCGTGCTCACATTGACGGTGACGCCGGGCACGTTGAAGACGACGACGCTGGGGCGGTTGCCGGGGATGTAGGAGTAGAACTGGCGGCCGTCCTTCCACCAGGTGAGGGAGTAGAGCGCCTCGTGCTGCAGGCTGTAGCGGCACGCCAGCGTCGCGTTCTCCCCCACCAGCAGGTAGCGCGGCACCTCCACCGACGACAGCAGTGCGCCTGCCCGGGGTACCGCTTTGTCACTGTATTCAGAATTCATGCTATTCAGAACTCATTATATTCATAATTCTATCTATAATTCAGTGTATCTATAGTTCTGTAATTGTATTCATTGTTTTCATAGTTCTGTCTATGATTCGTTGTATCTATAATTCTGTAATTGTATTCATTGTATCAGAATACTAGTCGTGTAAGATCACCAAGTCAAATCCTGCCTCCTACATGTCTGGTCCTAATAATGCAATTTGCCATGAGTAATATCGCCGATTTTCAGTCTGCTCCCAAATCGTTATCGAATATACTGTTAAATATTGTCCATATGACCTATATTGTAAAATTAAACATCAATATCGAGTTCATTATCCTGTTGATCAGTCTAATGCGAAACTAGGCTAAGTGAATTAGGTTAAACATTATTGTACGCCCTAGAATAATGTAATGGTAGGATGCCCTAGAAGTCGCTGAACTTATTCGGGCCCACAGGTAGCTATACTCAACTCTGACCATTGTATTAGACTTAAGAAACATTCTACCTCTGTATCTCCTGTGGTAAATAAATTGTTTAAATTGTTTAAATTGTTTAAAATTGTATTCATAATTCTATCTATAATTCATTGTATCTATAATTCTGTAATTGTATTCATTGTATTCATAATTCTATCTATAATTCATTGTATCTATAATTCTGTAATTGTATTCATTGTTTTCATAATTCTATCTATAATTCATTATATCTATAACTCTGTAATTGTATTAATTGTATTCATAATTCTATCTATAATTCATTGTATCTATAATTCTGTAATTGTATTCATTGTTTTCATAATTCTATCTATAATTCATTATATCTATAACTCTGTAATTGTATTCATTGTATTCATAATTCTATCTATTCTACTGTAATCGTATCTAAAATTCTATAATCGTATCTATAATTCATTTTATCTTTAATTCTATCTATAGTTCATTGGATCTATAATACGAGTGTAGGTTATAATACTATGTATAATTGAATCTTTAATTCATTGTATCTATGATTCTATAATTTTGTATCTATAATTTACTTCGTCTATAGTTCTATAATTGTGTCTATAATTCTATATAATTCATTACAGTGGGTAACACGTAAGAATTAGTTTTCGATTTAAGTATCCTTGCTACGAAATGGTGTCACTATCACGCCTTCGGGGTGTAGGTGCGGCCTTTGTTATGAGGGGTGTTGTGGAAATCAGGTCTTTATTCTACGTATTTGGTTTAAAATAATATCTTGCCTGTGGGGGTGTAGGTGTGTAGTAGCCTTTGTTATGATCGGTAATGTGGAAAGCAGGCCTTCTTTTTAAGTATCCTTGCTACGAAATGGTGACATATCACGCCTTCGGGTGTCGTATTTATTTTGATGGGCGACACGTAAACCAGGTCTTTGTTATACGTAAGCGGGCTTCGAAATTAGGACACTATCACGCTTGTGGGTGTAGATTTGGCTTTTTTTATGAGGAGTAAATTATAAGAATTCGTCATCGTTTAAGGAATCTATGATTCGATATGATGACATTATCACGTGTGCATGTGTAAGTTTAGTAATGAGCCACACGCAAAACAGGTCTTCATTTCTAGTATCTTTGCTACGAAATGATGTTTTATTATGCCTGGAAGGGAGGTCAGATCTTTGTTGAGATGGGCGATGCGTAAAACAGGTCTTCATTGTAAGTATGCATGCCCCCAAAACTCGGACACAATCACACTCTTTTGGTTCTGTTAAGGACTACATTTTTTCGGTCCACTGCTGTCCTGTTTTTCAGCACCTACTACTTCCTTCTTTAACTTTTATCTTGTTTCATGAACTTCTTTCTTAACTCACTATTTCTATGCCCCTTCGGCATAGATTCTTCCGCGTTCCCTTATCTCTATACTAAATGGTGCCTTCCTCCATCCTCTCTTCGGAACGCTTTTGTTTAGCGGTTAGGGAAGTTCAAACTATCGTAATCTAATCTAACCCACTCACCGTGGCCAGGAGTCCAAGTGCACACCAGCAGCAACAGCAAAGCTGCACACTCCGAGGTTCGTCCGTCACGCATCCTGTAAAATATATGAATTTTCTTTACTGTAGGAAATAATTTTAAATTTAATGTGAAACACGGAGTGGTAATGCACGCTTCCTGTAAAATGTAAAAAATTTCCTTTACTGACGAGAACAGTTTTGAATTTAATGTGAAACATGTAGTAATGAATATTTGAAATGAGGAATGAAACATGATTAAATATGGGAAATGTGGAATGCTGTTTCACGGCAACTTTTGTAGTAACTGTCCTTTATTGAGAAGAACAGTTTTAAATTCGTTTTGAAAGATGACATAATAATTTCTTGAATTGAGTAAGGCTGTTTCATAGCTATTGTCCTTTACTGAGAAGGACAGTTATAAATTCATTCTAAAACACGAAATAATAATTGAAATAAAGATGGCTTTTACATAGGAAATTGGATGAAATTTGTTCAATGCCTTTAGCCATACGTCAGCCACCTGACGTTGACGAAGAGAATAGTTGTCTGAAGTGCTCTGGTTTGTGTGCAAAAATGATTATAATATTAATGTGTAATCCATACGTAGTCTTCCCCTGGGGCAGAATAATATATAATCCATATGAAGTCTTTTCTTGCAGTGCAAAAAAAAATAATCCATATAAAGTCTTCTCCTGCAGTGCAAAATAATATATAATCCATATGAACTCTTCTCCTAGGGCTGAATAATATATAATCCATATGAAGTCTTCTCCTGGGGCAGAATAATATATAATCCATTTGAAGTCTTCTCCTGGTGCAGAATAATGTATAATCCATATGAAGTCTTCTCCTGGGGCCGAATAATATATAATCCATATGAAGTCTTCTCCTGCAGTGCAGAATAATATATAATCCATATGAAGTCTTCTCCTGGTGGAGAATGATATATAATCCATATGAAATCTTCTCCTGCAGTGCAGAATAATATATAATCCATATGAAGTCTTCTCCTGGGGCATAATAATATATATAATCCATATGAAGTCTTCTCCTGGTGCAGAATAATATATAATCCATATGAAGTCTTCTCCTGGGGCAGAATAATATATAATCCATATGAAGTCTTCTCCTGGTGCAGAATAATATATAATCCTTATGAAGTCTTCTCCTGGGGCATAATAATATATATAATCCATATGAAGTCTCCTCCTGGTGCAGAATAATATATAATCCATATGAAGTCTTCTCCTGGAGCAGAATAATATATATAATCCATATGAAGTCTTCTCCTGGTGCAGAATAATATATAATCCATATGAAGTCTTCTCCTGCAGTGCAGAATAATATATAATCCATATGAAGTGTTCTCCTGGTGCAGAATAATATATAATCCATATGAAGTCTTCTCCTGGGGCAGAATAATATATAATCCATATGAAGTCTTCTCCTGCAGTGCAGAATAATATATAATCCATATGAAGTCTTCTCCTGCAGTGCAGAATAATATATAATCCATATGAAGTCTTCTCCTGCAGTGCAGAATAATATATAATCCATATGAAGTCTTCTCCTGCAGTGCAGAATAAAATATAATCCATATGAAGTCTTCTCCTGCAGTGCAGAATAATATATAATCCATATGAAGTCTTCTCCTGCAGTGCAGAATAATATATAATCCATATGAAGTCTTCTCCTGCAGTGCAAAATAAAATATAATCCATATGAAGTCTTCTCCTGCAGTGCAGAATAATATATAATCCATATGAAGTCTTCTCCTGCAGTGCAGAATAATATATAATCCATATGAAGTCTTCTCCTGGTGCAGAATAATATATAATCCATATGAAGTCTTCTCCTGGTGCAGAATAATATATAATCCATATGAAGTCTTCTCCTGCAGTGCAGAATAATATATAATCCATATGAAGTCTTCTCCTGCAGTGCAGAATAATATATAATCCATATGAAGTCTTCTCCTGCAGTGCAGAATAATATATAATCCATATGAAGTCTTCTCCTGCAGTGCAGAATAATATATAATCCATATGAAGTCTTCTCCTGCAGTGCAGAATAATATATAATCCATATGAAGTCTTCTCCTGCAGTGCAGAATAATATATAATCCATATGAAGTCTTCTCCTGCAGTGCAAAATAAAATATAATCCATATGAAGTCTTCTCCTGCAGTGCAGAATAATATATAATCCATATGAAGTCTTCTCCTGCAGTGCAAAATAAAATATAATCCATATGAAGTCTTCTCCTGGTGCAGAATAATATATAATCCATATGAAGTCTTCTCCTGCAGTGCAGAATAATATATAATCCATATGAAGTCTTCTCCTGTTGCAGAATAATATATAATCCATATGAAGTCTTCTCCTGGTGCAGAATAATATATAATCCATATGAAGTCTTCTCCTGCAGTGCAGAATAATATATTATCCATATGAACTCTTCTCCTAGTGCAAAATAACTAAATATGCATATAAAATACAATCAGTTGCTGGTGCAGTATTTATCAACGGTCCCAACTGAAAAGCTGCAATGGCTTTTAATTGAATATTTTGTGCAAACATAATACAAGGCATTGAACGACAGCTGTGATGGAAAATAGGAAAACCTCTTCACTGGTGCAAAATTGGGGTGCAAAATTGTGAGATATAATAGGGTATAAAATTGCGGTGTACAATTGCGGTATACACTTGTGGTATACAATTGTGGTATACAATTGTGGTATACAATTGTGGTATACAATTGTGGTATACAATTGCGGTATACAATTGTGGTATACAATTGCGGTATACAATTGTGGTATACAATTGTGGTATACAATTGTGGTATACAATTGTGGTATACAATTGTGGTATACACTTGTGGTATACAATTGTGGTATACAATTGTGGTATACAATTGTGGTATACAATTGTGGTATACACTTGTGGTATACAATTGTGGTATACAATTGTGGTATACAATTGTGGTATACAATTGTGGTATACAATTGCGGTATACAATTGCGGTATACAATTGCGGTATACAATTGCGGTATACAATTGCGGTATACACTTGTGGTATACAATTGTGGTATACAATTGTGGTATACAATTGTGGTATACAATTGTGGTATACAATTGCGGTATACAATTGTGGTATACAATTGTGGTATACAATTGCGGTATACAATTGTGGTATACAATTGCGGTATACAATTGTGGTATACAATTGTGGTATACAATTGTGGTATACAATTGTGGTATACAATTGTGGTATACACTTGTGGTATACAATTGTGGTATACAATTGTGGTATACAATTGTGGTATACAATTGTGGTATACACTTGTGGTATACAATTGTGGTATACAATTGTGGTATACAATTGTGGTATACAATTGTGGTATACAATTGCGGTATACAATTGCGGTATACAATTGCGGTATACAATTGCGGTATACAATTGCGGTATACAATTGTGGTATACAATTGTGGTATACAATTGTGGTATACAATTGTGGTATACAATTGTGGTATACAATTGTGGTATACACTTGTGGTATACACTTGTGGTATACACTTGTGGTATACACTTGTGGTATACACTTGTGGTATACACTTGTGGTATACACTTGTGGTATACACTTGTGGTATACACTTGTGGTATACACTTGTGGTATACACTTGTGGTATACACTTGTGGTATACACTTGTGGTATACACTTGTGGTATACACTTGTGGTATACACTTGTGGTATACACTTGTGGTATACACTTGTGGTATACACTTGTGGTATACACTTGTGGTATACACTTGTGGTATACACTTGTGGTATACACTTGTGGTATACACTTGTGGTATACACTTGTGGTATACAATTGTGGTATACAATTGTGGTATACACTTGTGGTATACACTTGTGGTATACACTTGTGGTATACACTTGTGGTATACACTTGTGGTATACACTTGTGGTATACACTTGTGGTATACACTTGTGGTATACACTTGTGGTATACACTTGTGGTATACACTTGTGGTATACACTTGTGGTATACACTTGTGGTATACACTTGTGGTATACACTTGTGGTATACACTTGTGGTATACACTTGTGGTATACACTTGTGGTATACACTTGTGGTATACACTTGTGACATACAATTGTGACATACAATTGTGACACACAATTGTGACATACAATTGTGACATACAATTGTGACATACAATTGTGACATGCAATTGTGTCATGCAATTGTGTCATGCAATTGTGTCATGCAATTGTGTCATGCAATTGTGTCATGCAATTGTGTCATGCAATTGTGTCATGCAATTGTGACATGCAATTGTGACATGCAATTGTGACATGCAATTGTGACATGCAATTGTGACATGCAATTGTGACATGCAATTGTGACATGCAATTGTGACATGCAATTGTGACATGCAATTGTGACATGCAATTGTGACATGCAATTGTGACATGCAATTGTGACATGCAATTGTGACATGCAATTGTGACATGCAATTGTGACATGCAATTGTGACATGCAATTGTGACATGCAATTGTGACATGCAATTGTGACATGCAATTGTGACATGCAATTGTGACATGCAATTGTGACATGCAATTGTGACATGCAATTGTGACATGCAATTGTGACATGCAATTGTGACATGCAATTGTGACATGCAATTGTGACATGCAATTGTGACATGCAATTGTGACATGCAATTGTGACATGCAATTGTGACATGCAATTGTGACATGCAATTGTGACATGCAATTGTGACATGCAATTGTGACATGCAATTGTGACATGCAATTGTGACATGCAATTGTGACATGCAATTGTGACATGCAATTGTGACATGCAATTGTGACATGCAATTGTGACATGCAATTGTGACATGCAATTGTGACATGCAATTGTGACATGCAATTGTGACATGCAATTGTGACATGCAATTGTGACATGCAATTGTGACATGCAATTGTGACATGCAATTGTGACATGCAATTGTGACATGCAATTGTGACATGCAATTGTGACATGCAATTGTGACATGCAATTGTGACATGCAATTGTGACATGCAATTGTGACATGCAATTGTGACATGCAATTGTGACATGCAATTGTGACATGCAATTGTGACATGCAATTGTGACATGCAATTGTGACATGCAATTGTGACATGCAATTGTGACATGCAATTGTGACATGCAATTGTGACATGCAATTGTGACATGCAATTGTGACATGCAATTGTGACATGCAATTGTGACATGCAATTGTGACATGCAATTGTGACATGCAATTGCGGTATTCAATTGCGGTATGCAATTGCGGTATGCAATTGCGGTATGCAATTGCGGTATGCAATTGCGGTATGCAGTGGTGGTATGCAGTGGTGGTATGCAGTGGTGGTATGCAGTGGTGGTATGCAGTGGTGGTATGCAGTGGTGGTATGCAGTGGTGGTATGCAGTGGTGGTATGCAGTGGTGCTATGCAGTGGTGCTATGCAGTGGTGGCATGCAGTGGTGGCATGCAGTGGTGGCATGCAGTGGTGGCATGCAGTGGTGGCATGCAGTGGTGGCATGCAGTGGTGGCATGCAGTGGTTGCATGCAGTGGGGGCATGCAGTGGGGGCATGCAGTGGGGGCATGCAGTGGTGGCATGCAGTGGTGGTCCCCTCAGGGGGACACAACTATTGTATCTATGGGAATTAGCGCTCCCATGGGGACTATGTAAGGGCCTGAGCTAAAGGTTAGGTAGGCTTTCTTTTTTGTTCAAATAGAATAGGTTTTGTTTTGTTACGGACCATCTTTTTTAGGTTCACTGCTGTCCTGTTTTTCTGCACCTACTACTTTCTTCTTCACCTTTTTTCTTGTTTCATGAACTTCTTTCCTAGCTTACTGTTTCTGTGTACCTTGTGCATAGATTCCGCGTTCCTTCAACTCCATACTAAATGGTGCCTTCCTCTTTCCTCTCTTGGAACATCTTTGTCGTGGTTGAGGGAAGCTAAAACTTTCTTATATAATAATAATAATAATAATACACAATGGTGGTATACATTGGTGGTAAACAATGGTGGTATGCAATGGTGGTATGCAATGGTGGTATGCAATGGTGGTATGCAATGGTGGTATGCAATGGTGGTATGCAATGGTGGTATGCAATGGTGGTATGCAATGGTGGTATGCAACGGTGGTATGCAGTGGTGGTATGCAGTGGTGGTATGCAGTGGTGGTATGCAGTGGTGGTATGCAGTGGTGGTATGCAGTGGTGGTATGCAGTGGTGGTAAGCAGTGGTGGTAAGCAGTGGTGGTATGCAGTGGTGGTATGCAGTGGTGGTATACAGTGGTGGTATACAGTGGTGGTATACAGTGGTGGTATACAGTGGTGGTATACAGTGGTGGTACACAGTGGTGGTACACAGTGGTGGTACACAGTGGTGGTACACAGTGGTGGTACACAGTGGTGGTACACAGTGGTGGTACACAGTGGTGGTACACAGTGGTGGTACACAGTGGTGGTATACAGTGGTGGTATACAGTGGTGGTATACAGTGGTGGTATACAGTGGTGGTATACAGTGGTGGTATACAGTGGTGGTATACAGTGGTGGTATACAGTGGTGGTATACAGTGGTGGTATACAGTGGTGGTATACAGTGGTGGTATACAGTGGTGGTATACAGTGGTGGTATACAGTGGTGGTATACAGTGGTGGTATACAGTGGTGGTATACAGTGGTGGTACACAGTGGTGGTACACAGTGGTGGTACACAGTGGTGGTACACAGTGGTGGTACACAGTGGTGGTACACAGTGGTGGTACACAGTGGTGGTACACAGTGGTGGTACACAGTGGTGGTACACAGTGGTGGTACACAGTGGTGGTATACAGTGGTGGTATACAGTGGTGGTATACAGTGGTGGTATACAGTGGTGGTATACAGTGGTGGTATACAGTGGTGGTATACAGTGGTGGTATACAGTGGTGGTATACAATGGTGGTCCCCTCAGGGGGATACAACTATTGTATCTATGGGAATTAGCGCTCCCAGGGGGACTAAGTAAGGGCCTGAGCTAAAGGTTAGGTAGGCTTTCTTTTTTGTTGAAATAGAATAGGTTTTGTTTTGTTACGGACCATCTTTTTTCGGTTCACTGCTGTCCTGTTTTTCAGCACCTACTACTTTCTTCTTCAACTTTTTTCATGTTTCATGAACTTCTTTCCTAGCTTACTGTTTCTGTGCACCTTGTGCATAGATTCCGCGTTCCTTCAACTCCATACTAAATGGTGCCTTCCTCTTTCCTCTCTTGGAACATCTTTGTCGTGGTTAAGGGAGGCTAAAACTTTGTTATATAATAATAATAATATACAATGGTGGTATACAATGGTGGTATACAATGGTGGTATACAATGGTGGTATACAATGGTGGTATACAATGGTGGTATACAATGGTGGTATACAATGGTGGTATACAATGGTGGTATACAATGGTGGTATACAATTTTGGTACAAAATACCCAATTAATTATTACAGGGTCATAACATGAAATTGACTTCACATATATCCGACACCTGCGTCTTTCAGGGAATAAGAAGTGAGCTCCTGAGTCAAAGGATAGAGAGTCCTTCCTTCAGTTGAAATGGAATAGGCGTTCGTTTTGTTATGGATCATCTTCTCGAGTTCACTGCTGTCGTGTTTCCAGCGCCTACTGCTCTTTTCATCAACTTTTGACTTGTTTCATGAATTTTTTTCTCAATTTTCTGTTTCTATTCGCTGGGGATCTTGCGTAGGAACTCCCCCAGTGCATGGATTCCAAGTTCCCTTTAACTACACACATAATGGTGCCCTCCTTACTTTCGAACATCTATGTTGTGGTTACGAAAACCTAAACTGTCATACGTAAACTAACTTATCGAAATCGACATGTGCATTTGCAAACTACATCTTTACAGACGTTTAAGCAATTTATTTACCATTAGTGATACAGAAGTAGATTGTTTCCAAAGTCTAATACAATGGACATACTAGATTGTTTCCAATGTCTAGTACAATGGACATACTAGATTGTTTCTAAAGTCTAGTATTTACAATTGGTACATTTGAGTTTAGCTACCTGTGGGTCCGAACAAGTTCAGCGACTTCTAGGGCATCCTATGAAGGTTATTTTAAGGTGTACAGTTATGTTTAACCAAATTTCTTAACTAGGGGCAACTGATCAATAACTTGGTTCTCCCAAGATTCCATGCTTAATTTTACAAAAACAGTTTAAATAGGCTAGATAACTAACCGTTGATAAAATTGGAGGGCAAATATGCAGAGTGTCCGAACCCACAAATTAGAGGTCAAAACTGGAAAGTGGATTAAGTGATAATTATAATTTCACCTCATAGCGGCGTAGATGTCTTTCAGGCAGAGTGGCCTAGTTCCTAGTTCAGTTCCTAGTTAGTAACTTGGCTAGGAAAAGCCACTTTGGCAACCCTGGGATGAACACCACGCCTCTAACTTGAGTGTCCTAAAATTCTGTGCTCTGTGGGTTAGTCCACTGCATATTTGCCCTCCAATTATTCCACGTTTTCCTACGAATTAGATCGAACGCATCTCCCAGCCAATGCACAGTCCTCACAATGCGTATGCGTGAAAACTGTTCAAGTTTTTTGCGTTGAATTATTTTATTACCGCGGTCATCTGTTGGTGTGCGTGTAAACCTTCGCTTGTCGCCGTCTCGCGCTTGTCGAATGTAGGCATTTGTTTCTGGCCAGAGAGATGTGATAGTGCTGGCATGCGATGAATATGGTGGCATGGCCAGGATATGATGACATGGGTAGAGAGATGTGATAGTGCTGGCATGCGATGAATATGGTGGCATGGCCAGGATATGATGGCATGGGTAGAGAGATGTGATAGTGCTGGCATGCGATGAATATGGTGGCATGGCCAGGATATGATGGCATGGGTAGAGAGATGTGATAGTGCTGGCATGCGATGAATATGGTGGCATGGCCAGGATATGATGGCATGGGAAGAGAGATGTGATAGTGCTTGCATGCGATGAATATGGTGGCATGGCCAGGATATGATGGCATGGGTAGAGAGATGTGATAGTGCTGGTATGCGATGAATATGGTGGCATGGCCAGGATATGATGGCATGGCCAGGATATGATGGCATGACCATGATATAATGGCATGGGTAGAGAGATGTGATAGTGCTGGCATGCGATGAATATGGTGGCATGGCCAGGATATGATGGCATGGGTAGAGAGATGTGATAGTGCTGGCATTCGATGAATATGGTGGCATGGCCAGGATATGATGGCATGACCATGATATAATGGCATGGGTAGAGAGATGTGATAGTGCTGACATGCGTTGAACATGGTGGCATGGCCAGGATATGATGGCATGACCATGATATAATGGCATGGGTAGAGAGATGTGATAGTACTGGCATGCGATGAATGTGGTGGCATGGCCAGGATATGCTAGCATGGGTAGAGAGATGTGATAGGGCTGGCATGCGATGAATATAGTGGCATGGCCAGGATATGATGGCATGGGTAGAGAGATGTGATAGTGCTGGCATGCGATGAATATGGTGGCATGGCCAGGATATGATGGCATGACCATGATATAATGGCATGGGTAGAGAGATGTGATAGTGCTGGCATGCGATGAATATGGTGGCATGGCCAGGATATGATGGCATGACCATGATATAATGGCATGGGTAGAGAGATGTGATAGTGCTGGCATGCGATGAATATGGGGGCATGGCCAGGATATGATGGCATGACCATGATATAATGGCATGGGTAGAGAGATGTGATAGTGCTGGCATATGATGAATATAGTGGCATGGCCAGGATATGATGGCATGACCATGATATGATGGCATGACCATGATATAATGGCATGGGTAGAGAGATGTGATAGTGCTGGCATATGATGAATATAGTGGCATGGCCAGGATATGATGCCATGACCATGATATAATGGCATGGGTAGAGAGATGTGATAGTGCTGGCATATGATGAATATAGTAGCATGGCCAGGATATGATGGCATGACCATGATGTAATGGCATGGGTAGAGAGATGTGATAGTGCTGGCATGCGATGAATATGGTGGCATGGCCAGGATATGATGGCATGACCATGATATAATGGCATGGGGAGAGAGATGTGATAGTGCTGGCAAATGATGAATATAGTGGCATGGCCAGGATATGATGGCATGACCATGATATAATGGCATGGGTAGAGAGATGTGATAGTGCTGGCATATGATGGATATAGTGGCATGGCCAGGATATGATGGCATGACCATGATATAATGGCATGGGTAGAGAGATGTGATAGTGCTGGCAAATGATGAATATAGTGGCATGGCCAGGATATGATGGCATGACCATGATATAATGGCATGGGTAGAGAGATGTGATAGTGCTGGCATATGATGAATATAGTAGCATGGCCAGGATATGATGGCATGACCATGATATAATGGCATGGGTAGAGAGATGTGATTTTGCTGGCATATGATGAATATAGTGGCATGGCCAGGATATGATGGCATGACCATGATATAATGGCATGGGTAGAGAGATGTGATAGTACTGGCATATGATGAATATAGTGGCATGGCCAGTGTCAGGCTATTGTCAGAGAAATCCATTTCTCTTTGCTTCAGGAAGTCAAGGTTCCTTTTTATTTTTCTTGGTTTTCAGGATTCAAAGTCCTTCTTTATTTTCTTCTGCTTCAGGGAGTCAAGTCCTCTTGTTTTTATTTTAGTTTTTTTTTTTTTTTTTTTTTAGCTTTCAGGATTCGTAGTCCTTCTGTTCGGGCGCCAAATTGTTGAATAGTTGGTGAGGCGTATCTACAATTTGGCGCCCAATGCGGATACGCCACAACCAACTATCTACAATTTGGCGCCCAATGTGGATACGCCTCACCAACTATTCAACAATTAGGCGCCCGAACAGAAGGACTACGAATCCTGAAAGCTAAAAAAAAAAAAAAAAAAAAAAAAACTAAAATAAAAACAAGAGGACTTGACTCCCTGAAGCAGAAGAAAATAAAGAAGGACTTTGAATCCTGAAAACCAAGAAAAATAAAAAGGAACCTCGACTTCCTGAAGCAAAGAGAAATGGATTGCGTCCAACGTGCCCGAGAGTACATGACTGCCCTAGGCCTCACTCCGGAGCAACCAGACTACCGTGAAACCTTCCTTCAAAGAATAAGAATTCTGGAGGAAGCTGAAGAACGAGAACGAGAACGAGCACTAGAAAGAGAAGAACGAGAACGAGAACGAGCACTAGAAAGAGAAGAACGAGAACGAGCACTAGAAAGAGAAGAACGAGAAAGAGAACGAGAAAGAGAAAGAGAAAGAGAAGAACGAGAAAGAGAAGAGCGAGAACGAGAAAGAGAACGAGAGAGAGAAAGAGAACGAGAGAGAGAAAGAGAACGAGAGCATGAAATCCAGCTCCAACAACTCAACCAGCAAAGGGCACCAGAAGCCAGACGGGTCAAAATACCCGATATCGCTGCTTTTAACCCTGAACAAGAGAGGATCCAAGAATTCATGCAGCGTTTCGAGAGTCACAGCAACGCACTCGAATACACGGAATTTGAGGCTGTTCTCGCACTAGAAAATCTAGTAACGGCTAAGGAAAGAAGACTTATCCAGACACTGGCCGCTGTCGACCGCTACCAATTTAGGGAAATCAAAAATTTACTGCTGGAGTCCCACAAGATAACCCCCGCTAAACTGCGCAGTAACTACTATGAACTGAAGCCTGAGGAAGGAGACAACATGAGTCGATACATCCGGAGATTGGAACAAGCGCTTAACGCATGGCTCACCGGAAGCCAAGTAGAAGAAAACTACGACCAACTGAAAAATTTCATGCTTATGGATAGGGTCTACTCCAGTCTACCGTCTCACCTTGCTACTCAACTCAAGGACAGAAGCGGTAACACCTTAGCGACTCTAGCTGAACAAGGGGACAAATTTCTACAAGCCCGACCCAACACAACTCTCCAGAAACTGTGTGAGAACCCTCTGTCGACTAACAAAAACGAAGGTCAAGAATCTTCAATGGGAAAACCTTCCAGAAGTTCTCAAGTGAATCAAGTTTCCAACACCACAACCGGAAACTATCAACCTTCACCTCATCAGAACCAAAATTTCAACTATCGACCTCCTCAGAACCGAAATCCCCAGTATCGACCTGCACCGCCTCAGAATCAGAATTTCCAGTATAGGCCAAGGACAACTGGACCAGCTCACGTAGAAGGCAGACCCAACTACTTTAACCCTCCGCCAATCCACTGGAGAACATTCTTCTGTAATCACCATGGAGAAAATCCAACTCATTCTAGCGCAGAGTGCCAAGTACTTAATCCGCAATCTCAGCAAAATACCTCTTCCCGAAATGAAGGAGGTGCGGCCCAACCTACTGCCCACATCAATTATATCGAAGAGGAGTCCCCAAGATATACCCTGCCACCCGTCGAATGCAATCATGCTGCGGTAATTTCGAATACAACCGAAGTACTATTAGGAGAATTAAAAAAGTGCCAAGGCCAACTCAATGATCAACCTGTGGAAATCTTACTGGATGGAGGAGCCACAGCCGTATTTGTAAATAAAGCCCTTGTGCCCGAACAAAATATGTCTAAAAACAAAATCACCGTGAAGCTAGCTGACAGCCAAACTTTCGTAGCGCCGTTAGCAAACGTAAAACTTGACTGCCCATATTATCGAGGCAACATCACAGTCGTAGTGATGGATAACCCTGCAACCGACATAATCCTAGGACGTGTGCCAGGAACTACATCCTTTGAAGAAGAACACACGCCTCCTATCATTATTGAAACCTCTCATGACACTACAAAAGCAAGTGCAAAGAGAGAAGAAATTGACAATTCTAAAGAACCAAAACAGCTGCAAATCAATAAGAAAGAGTTCATTAAACTTCAGCACAACTGTGCTCCTTCAAAGCAGCTCTTCAAAAGAGTAGATAATAAAACTGAAGAAATTCAGAAAAATAGCGGAATCGCTACGTACGAGCCTCAAAAAGAAGTTCCT
The DNA here is from genome assembly GCA_030386875.1 of Morinoia aosen. Taxonomy (NCBI): domain Eukaryota; kingdom Metazoa; phylum Arthropoda; class Malacostraca; order Amphipoda; family Talitridae; genus Morinoia; species Morinoia aosen. Next base: position 52,463,541 of record CM059572.1, on the reverse strand, counting down.
TATCGAAAGACTCTCCAAAATGGCCACACCAACTCTAATAAGGAGTCTCCGCTATATGGAAAGGTGCTTGAGCCAATCAAAGAAGAAATAGAGAAATTAGAAAGTGATGATTTTAATACACTAAGGTCTTTCATGCGCGATAAAGGCCTACACCTAAAAAGACCAAGGCGTCCATGGCCACCGGCATCTACGGTAGACCGCAGGACACCCTGGCCTCCAAACAGCAGCTGCTGCCAGAAAACGACGAATGCGTTCCGAGCTCGTCATCTCAAAAGGATCAACAAACAAAACTGGCGACCAGATCAGCGATCAAACTGGCGACCAGATCAGCGATCAAACTGGCGACCAGATCAGCGATCAAACTGGCGACCAGATCAGCAATCAAACTGGCGACCAGATCAGCAATCAAACTGGCGACCAGATCACCGATCAAACTGGCGACCAGATCAGCAATCGAAAATTGGCGACCATATCAGCGACCAAAATTGGCGACCAAGATCAACGATGCACCTTGGCGACAATCGACCTCTTATATATCTGCAACAAGCTGGTAAACTAAACCGACGAGGGCTTCATACTTCAGCCTCTTCCAATTTAAATCGGAACATATTCCGGGAATGGAGAACCATCTCGCCGACTTCTTATCGCGCTCTCCCAACCAACCAGAACTGGATTCAGCCTCTTCAGAAGAGAAAGGACAAGACTGTTCCTGAGCTGTATTAGAATAAGTGTTTCTAATTGTTAAGAAATATTCTTAAGTATTCTGTATAAGCTATCTGATGTACATATGTACCGTTATATTCATTTATAGGTTAAAAAAAAGGCACAGTCGACATCTGGCTTAATAGCATGTTCGCGACATTACTTGCAGTAATGTCTTCTCGGTAAGGGCGTGTCAGGCTATTGTCAGAGATGCCGACTATTGCTTTGTAATTTCGCGGGAGGAAAAATAATTCTCTCGCAAATAATCGAACTGGAGTATCACAGATACTTGCGAACCCTATATCCGTCTCAGATTTGAAAATTTCAACAGCCAGAAAATTCTTCGGCTCTAAAACTTCAAAGCTTGATTTTTATATCGGCTCCAATTTCGCAGCTCGAATTTCATTTCGGCTCTAACTTTCGACGGCTGCATTACCAGCGTGAAAAGCTCCATAGCCAGAACTTCTTCGGCTCTAAAACTTCAAAGCTTGATTTTTATATCGGCTAAAATTTCAACTGCTGGAAAATAATTCGCCTCCTGAAAACCTGTGGGCAAGCGCCAACTAATAAATTAAGTCGCCAAAACCTGACTTTCCATTTTCCCTGAAGATATCAGGAAGATCCTTCCGGGATAAGAAGACTCTGAAATTTCGGCTCCCAAGAAGGACCAATCTAGTTTTCAATCGGGCTGAAACAGGACTAGCCCACCTAAATAATCGATTCGCTGGCTCCCAAGAAGGACCAGCAAAAATTGCAACTATCTATAATTTGGCACCCAAAGAGGATATTGCCGAAACCAAATATCTAACAATTTGGCGCCCAATGTGGATACGCCACAACATACTATTCAACAGTGTCGGGGCATGGCCACCGTGACAAACCTGCCTCCTGGACGGACGACGTTGTAGAAGAAGCGCATCTGCCGATCGGACGGACCTATTGTCGAGGCCGCTAGATCTAGTTGTGTTGTCGTTAACAGGTCACGCCCTCGTGTGTGACAGGTATGTAAGAGCTGGATTAGGATTATTATAGCGTCTAGGACCATCCTCCTAATTGTCCATATTGATTTTGTATATATCTTTGTTTGAACGTATCCGCTATTCCATGTAGTAGTCGTATGTATTGTTTGTGCCCTTCAGGCTATGGTGGAGAAGGACGTATCCTATGGGAATTCTCTCGCCTCTCTAAACCATTCTAAACCTATGGAAAGGAGCTACGTTGGGAGAGGTCTTCGCTTGTGACCTGGCCTCCCGACCTCTTGTTGGCTCTTCCCAGCCCTCCGGCTTCCCGCCTGGAGTTGGGCTTCGCCATAGTCTAGAGCCTAGTACGACCAGCGCCTGCCTCATCTCGAGCTGCGCCGAGATCGCGGAGGTGGCTTTGGGGCCCCGACGAGTACGGGGAACCTAAACCTCCAGGGCCTGGACTCTGTGCCCTGTTGTAGCGTTACCGTGTTTGTTGTAGCGTTACCGTGTCTGTTGTAGCGTTACCGTGTCTGTTGTAGCGTTACCGTGTCTGTTGGAGCGTTACCGTGTCAGCTGTGTAACCTAGGGTTAAGGATTACATTAGGATCTAAGATTAGGATAGGTTAGGTGTTCGGCTACCTCGGCCACCTGTTCGTCCCCGAGTGGCCGTTTTAGAGTACTAATATACTTTAAGACTCGTGTTCAACCAACCTTTCCTTTTCCATCCGGGTATCCTTTCCTTGTGTTTCGGTGGTACTCGAGCCAATCAGTACCCTTCCGGGGTCTCGCTACCCGTGTCGCCGGGTGAGTGCCGGCCCCGAGTTCTTACGTGAGGGGGCGGGTGCCTTTGCAAGGCTAGGAGGCTGGACATCAGCCCCGTGGTACCTTCGGAACCCCTCACAAACAGCCAGGATATGATGGCATGACCATGATATAATGGCATGGGTAGAGAGATGTGATAGTACTGGCATATGATGGATATAGTGGCATGGCCAGGATTTGATGTCATGACCATGATATAATGGCATGGGTAGAGAGATGTGATAGTGCTGGCATATGATGGATATAGTGGCATGGCCAGGATATGATGGCATGACCATGATATAATGGCATGGGTAGAGAGATGTGATAGTGCTGGCATGCGATGAATATGGTGGCATTGCCAGGATATGATGGCATGACCATGATATAATGGCATGGGTAGAGAGATGTGATAGTGCTGGCATATGATGGCATGACCATGATATAATGGCATGGGTAGAGAGATGTGATAGTGCTGGCATATGATGGATATAGTGGCATGACCATGATATGGCATGGGTAGAGAGATGTGATAGTGCTGGCATACGATGAATATAGTGGCATGGCCAGGATATGATGGCATGACCATGATATAATGGCATGGGTAGAGAGATATGATAGTGCTGGCATATGATGAATATAGTGGCATGGGCAGGATATGATGGCATGACCATGATATAATGGCATGGGTAGAGAGATATGATAGTGCTGGCATATGATGAATATAGTGGCATGGCCAGGATATGATGGCATGACCATGATATAATGGCATGGGTAGAGAGATATGAGATTGATAACGTTTCGTACGAGTGTCCATCAAACGCCACCGCCGCCAACAGCTCGGTCAACTAGACGGTGTGCTCGGTCAACTAGCCGATCTGCTGGGTCAAGGGCCGTCGCATTAGCCCGGTCAACAAGCCGGTCAGCTCGGTCACCTAGACGGTGTGCTCGGTCAAGAGCCGCCTCAGTAGTCCGGTCAACAAGCCGGTCAGCCCGATCACCTAGCCGGTGTGCCCGGTGCAGGCAGCAGGCGGCCAGCATAAGAGCGAGGCGGGTAGAGGCGCATTAGCATAGCGCCACCTCAGGGCAACAAGCGCAAACTTTCCCTCTGCACACAAGAAAGATTGCGCGCCACCGCGTCTCCGCCGCCGGCAAACTTTATGAGCTCGTTTTTTTTTTTTTGACCCTTGGCTCGACCCCCTCCCTGCACCTGTTCGATAACTTGCGTTTTTGTGGGGGTTGGGTGCTGAATGGGGGAATATGTGAAGTCCCGATTTTGTAGGGGATTGGGTGCTGAAAGAGGGAATATGTGAACTCCCGACCCCCTCTTTTGACGGGGTGCGCGGTAACTGGTGTGTTTTTGGGGAGTGGGTGCAATGAGGGGGAATTTGACGGAGGGGTGTGCGGTAACTGGTGTGTTTGTGCGATTGGTTGATAAAAAAGAAATATGTGAAGTCCCGAGTTTGTGGGATTGGGTGCATAAAAAGGAATATGTGAAGTCCCGAGTTTGTGTGATTGGGTGCTTAAAAAGGAATATGTGAAGTCCCAAGTTTGTGGGAATTGAGTGCTGAAAGGGGTAATATTTGAAGTTTTAAGTTGCCCTATTGACAGGAGGTGTCCGATAACTATTGAATTAATTGGGGTTTGGTGCTAAACGAGAAATACGTGATGTCCCGAGTTAATGGACGCCCTCAGGAGGATTGTGTGACGTCCGAAGTTTGTGGGACTTGGCGCTTTCAGAGGGAATATGTGAAGTTCCGAGCTGAGAGTTAGTGTGTCTTTGTTGAAATGGAAAAAGTTTTTTGTTTAGTTTACAACCATCTTTTTTTTGGTTGATTGCTGTCCTGCTTTTCAACCCCTCAGGCTTTCGTATTCAAATTTTATCAAGTTTGCTAACCTTTCTTTTGAGCTCACTGTTTCTATGCACACGGGATCCTGAGTGGGAACACACCTTAATTGTGCATAGATTCCGCGTTCTTTTAACTTCATATAGAATGGTAACCTTATCCTTCCTCTCTTTCAGCATCTTTGATGTGGTTAGGGAGGCTAAAACTGGCTTATAAATGTTTAATTAACTCCAAATTGTGCCTTCATCCTTCCTTTCTTTGGACATCTTTGTTTTGGTAAAAGAGGTTGTAAACATTCTTAATTCGCGTATTTAGTCAAAGTTATTCTGTTTTCAGACAAAGTATAATCGTTCTCGGTGAAATTAGCATGTTCAAGCAAGAAACATCCCCACCCGTTACACCCACCCGTTACACCCACCCGTTACACCCACCCGTTACACCCGCCCGTTACACCCGCCCGTCACACCCGCCCGTCACACCCGCCCGTCACACCCGCCCGTCACACCCGCCCGTCACCCCCGCCCGTCACACCCGCCCGTCACACCCGCCCGTCACACCCGCCCGTCACACCCGCCCGTCACACCCGCCCGTCACACCCGCCCGTCACACCCGCCCGTCACACCCGCCCGTCACACCCGCCCATCACACCCGCCCGTCACACCCGCCCGTCACACCCGCCCGTCACACCCGCCCGTCACACCCGCCCGTCACACCCGCCCGTGACACCCGCCCGTCACACCCGCCCGTCACACCCGCCCGTCACACCCGCCCGTCACACCCGCCCGTCACACCCGCCCGTCACACCCCCCCGTCACACCCGCCCGTCACACCCGCCCGTCACACCCGCCCGTCACACCCGCCCGTCACACCCGCCCGTCACACCCGCCCGTCACACCCGCCCGTCACACCCACACGTCACACCCACCCGTCACACCCACACGTCACACCCACACGTCACACCCACACGTCACACCCACCAACCGAAACGCCAATCACACAACCGACGTCACCTTCACGTCAGATTATTTCGTCACAAACGAGATTATTTCCTTGGCGCTGCTTCTGGTCTCTGAGTTGTGTGTACTCCACGCGCTGGTGAGTTTACGCTGATGAATCTTTGTCCTGTTGGATGCTGGTGAATCTTGGTCCTGTTGGGTACTGGTGAATCTTTGTCCTGTTGGATGCTGGTGAATCTTGGTCCTGTTGGGTACTGGTGAATCTTTGCCCTGTTGGATGCTGGTGAATCTTTGTCCTGTTGGGTACTGGTGAATCTTGGTCCTGTTGGGTACTGGTGAATCTTGGTCCTGTTGGGTACTGGTGAATCTTGGTCCTGTTGGGTACTGGTGAATCTTGGTCCTGTTGGATACTGGTGAATCTTGGTCCTGTTGGATACTGGTGAATCTTGGTCCTGTTGGGTACTGGTGAATCTTGGTCCTGTTGGATACTGGTGAATCTTGGTCCTGTTGGATGCTGGTGAATCTTGGTCCTGTTGGGTACTGGTGAATCTTTGCCCTGTTGGATGCTGGTGAATCTTTGTCCTGTTGGGTACTGGTGAATCTTTGTCCTGTTGGGTACTGGTGAATCTTGGTCCTGTTGGATGCTGGTGAATCTTGGTCCTGTTGGGTACTGGTGAATCTTTGTCCTGTTGGATGCTGGTGAATCTTTGTCCTGTTGGGTACTGGTGAATCTTGGTCCTGTTGGATGCTGGTGAATCTTGGTCCTGTTGGATGCTGGTGAATCTTGGTCCTGTTGGATGCTGGTGAATCTTGGTCCTGTTGGGTACTGGTGAATCTTTGCCCTGTTGGATGCTGGTGAATCTTTGTCCTGTTGGGTACTGGTGAATCTTTGTCCTGTTGGGTACTGGTGAATCTTGGTCCTGTTGGATGCTGGTGAATCTTGGTCCTGTTGGGTACTGGTGAATCTTTGTCCTGTTGGATGCTGGTGAATCTTTGTCCTGTTGGGTACTGGTGAATCTTGGTCCTGTTGGATGCTGGTGAATCTTGGTCCTGTTGGATGCTGGTGAATCTTGGTCCTGTTGGATGCTGGTGAATCTTGGTCCTGTTGGATGCTGGTGAATCATGGTCCTGTTGGGTACTGGTGAATCTTTGCCCTGTTGGATGCTGGTGAATCTTTGTCCTGTTGGGTACTGGTGAATCTTTGTCCTGTTGGGTACTGGTGAATCTTGGTCCTGTTGGATGCTGGTGAATCTTGGTCCTGTTGGGTACTGGTGAATCTTTGTCCTGTTGGATGCTGGTGAATCTTTGTCCTGTTGGGTACTGGTGAATCTTGGTCCTGTTGGATGCTAGTGAATCTTGGTCCTGTTGGATGCTGGTGAATCTTGGTCCTGTTGGATGCTGGTGAATCTTGGTCCTGTTGGATGCTGGTGAATCTTGGTCCTGTTGGGTACTGGTGAATCTTTGTCCTGTTGGATGCTGGTGAATCTTTGTCCTGTTGGGTACTGGTGAATCTTTGTCCTGTTGGGTACTGGTGAATCTTGGTCCTGTTGGATACTGGTGAATCTTGGTCCTGTTGGATGCTGGTGAATCTTTGTCCTGTTGGGTACTGGTGAATCTTGGTCCTGTTGGATGCTGGTGAATCTTGGTCCTATTGGACACTGGTGAATCTTGGTCCTGTTGGATACTGGTGAATTTTGGTCCTGTTGGATACTGGTGAATCTTGGTCCTGTTGGATACTGGTGAATCTTGGTCCTGTTGGGTACTGGTGAATCTTGGTCCTGTTGGATACTGGTGAATCTTGGTCCTGTTGGGTACTGGTGAATCTTGGTCCTGTTGGGTACTGGTGAATCTTGGTCCTGTTGGATACTGGTGAATCTTGGTCCTGTTGGGTACTGGTGAATCTTGGTCCTGTTGGGTACTGGTGAATCTTGGTCCTGTTGGATACTGGTGAATCTTGGTCCTGTTGGATACTGGTGAATCTTTGTCCTGTTGGGTACTGGTGAATCTTGGTCCTGTTGGGTACTGGTGAATCTTGGTCCTGTTGGATACTGGTGAATCTTGGTCCTGTTGGATACTGGTGAATCTTGGTCCTGTTGGATACTGGTGAATCTTGGTCCTGTTGGATACTGGTGAATCTTGGTCCTGTTGGATACTGGTGAATCTTGGTCCTGTTGGATACTGGTGAATCTTGGTCCTGTTGGGTACTGGTGAATCTTGGTCCTGTTGGGTACTGGTGAATCTTGGTCCTGTTGGATACTGGTGAATCTTGGTCCTGTTGGATACTGGTGAATCTTGGTCCTGTTGGGTACTGGTGAATCTTGGTCCTGTTGGGTACTGGTGAATCTTGGTCCTGTTGGGTACTGGTGAATCTTGGTCCTGTTGGGTACTGGTGAATCTTGGTCCTGTTGGATACTGGTGAATCTTGGTCCTGTTGGATACTGGTGAATCTTGGTCCTGTTGGGTACTGGTGAATCTTGGTCCTGTTGGGTACTGGTGAATCTTGGTCCTGTTGGGTACTGGTGAATCTTGGTCCTGTTGGATACTGGTGAATCTTGGTCCTGTTGGATACTGGTGAATCTTGGTCCTGTTGGGTACTGGTGAATCTTGGTCCTGTTGGATACTGGTGAATCTTGGTCCTGTTGGGTACTGGTGAATCTTGGTCCTGTTGGGTACTGGTGAATCTTGGTCTTGTTGGATACTGGTGAATCTTGGTCCTGTTGGATACTGGTGAATCTTGGTCCTGTTGGATTCTTGTGAATCTTGGTCCTGTTGGGTACTGGTGAATCTTGGTCCTGTTGGGTACTGGTGAATCTTGGTCCTGTTGGGTACTGGTGAATCTTGGTCCTGTTGGATACTGGTGAATCTTGGTCCTGTTGGGTACTGGTGAATCTTGGTCCTGTTGGATACTGGTGAATCTTGGTCCTGTTGGATACTGGTGAATCTTGGTCCTGTTGGATACTGGTGAATCTTGGTCCTGTTGGATACTGGTGAATCTTGGTCCTGTTGGATACTGGTGAATCTTGGTCCTGTTGGGTACTGGTGAATCTTGGTCCTGTTGGATACTGGTGAATCTTGGTCCTGTTGGGTACTGGTGAATCTTGGTCCTGTTGGATACTGGTGAATCTTGGTCCTGTTGGATGCTGGTGAACCTTGGTCCTGTTGGATGCTGGTGAACCTTGGTCCTGTTGGATGCTGGTGAACCTTGGTCCTGTTGGATGCTGGTGAACCTTGGTCCTGTTGGGTACTGGTGAATCTTGGTCCTGTTGGACACTGGTGAATCTTGGTCCTATTGGACACTGGTGAATCTTGGTCCTGTTGGACACTGGTGAATCTTGGGCCTATTGGACACTGGTGAATCTTGGTCCTTGTAAAGAACTTCGTGGTTCTTTGGGTGCTCATAGGGTATTCGAAAACGCGTAGGCTTATCCAAACGGTTTCTGTAACAATACGATACAAGCCAACTTAATATCTAGCTCTAAAAACACTGTTAATTACACTTGAACCTCACCAACTTCACATAGTATGCTATTAATAAACTATATACAGACGCTCAACAAAAAATGCTAAAACCTAACATATACACGAAATCAATTTAGGGATTATTGCACAGTATAAAATAGCTTGACACAATAACAAAATATTAAAACCTTACCGAATTATTAGCCCTTTCCGACATGCTCTTCCGTGATGCATAGACAACGAGTAAAATGACTCGGGCCCCCACCGATTTTGACGTGCTATAGATAAAGATAAAGCTCAGCCTAAATGTACCTACCGCACACGCACAAGCTTCGCTAACAGTCCTATTGGGTACTGGTGAATCTTTCCCAGACGAACCTTGGATAAATGGTACGCAAGCAAACCTTAGCCCCACTGGTTCATCTCTCACTCGCGACGCTCACAGCAGAGCCCAGCACCAGCTCAGCAGACGTCAGGGAGGCTCGATATGAGCCTCTGCTCAGTAATAAAATCAATCATGCTTCTCTTCATCGCTCGCTCACTTTACGTGCCGCGAGCGTGAGTTGGTGCCCGCATCACAAGTGTCGTGTTGCGAGCGTGAGTTGATGTGAGCGTAGTTTTGGTGCCCGCATCACAAGTTTCGTGTTGTGAGCGAGGGATGGTGTGAGCGGAGTGTTGGTGCCCGCATCACAAGTGTCGTGTTGCGAGCGTGAGTTGGTGTGAGCGTAGTTTTGGTGCCCGCATCACAAGTGTCGTGTTGCGAGCGTGAGTTGGTGTGAGCGGAGTTTTGGTGCCCGCATCACAAGTGTCGTGTTGCGAGCGTGAGTTGGTGTGAGCGTAGTGTTGGTGCCCGCATCACAAGTGTCGTGTTGCGAGCGTGAGTTGGTGTGAGCGTAGTTTTGGTGCCCGCATCACAAGTGTCGTGTTGCGAGCGTGAGTTGGTGTGAGCGGAGTGTTGGTGCCCGCATCACAAGTGTCGTGTTGCGAGCGTGAGTTGGTGTGAGCGTAGTTTTGGTGCCCGCATCACAAGTGTCGTGTTGCGAGCGTGAGTTGGTGTGAGCGTAGTTTTGGTGCCCGCATCACAAGTGTCGTGTTGCGAGCGTGAGTTGGTGTGAGCGTAGTTTTGGTGCCCGCATCACAAGTGTCGTGTTGCGAGCGTGAGTTGGTGTGAGCGGAGTGTTGGTGTGAGCGGAGTGTTGGTGTGAGCGGAGTGTTGGTGTGAGCGGAGTGTTGGTGTGAGCGGAGTGTTGGTGTGAGCGGAGTGTTGGTGTGAGCGGAGTGTTGGTGTGAGCGGAGTGTTGGTGTGAGCGGAGTGTTGGTGTGAGCGGAGTGTTGGTGTGAGCGGAGTGTTGGTGTGAGCGGAGTGTTGGTGTGAGCGGAGTGTTGGTGTGAGCCGAGTGTTGGTGTGAGCCGAGTGTTGGTGTGAGCCGAGTGTTGGTGTGAGCCGAGTGTTGGTGTGAGCCGAGTGTTGGTGTGAGCCGAGTGTTGGTGTGAGCCGAGTGTTGGTGTGAGCCGAGTGTTGGTGTGAGCCGAGTGTTGGTGTGAGCCGAGTGTTGGTGTGAGCCGAGTGTTGGTGTGAGCCGAGTGTTGGTGTGAGCCGAGTGTTGGTGTGAGCCGAGTGTTGGTGTGAGCCGAGTGTTGGTGTGAGCCGAGTGTTGGTGTGAGCCGAGTGTTGGTGTGAGCCGAGTGTTGGTGTGAGCCGAGTGTTGGTGTGAGCCGAGTGTTGGTGTGAGCCGAGTGTTGGTGTGAGCCGAGTGTTGGTGTGAGCCGAGTGTTGGTGTGAGCCGAGTGTTGGTGTGAGCCGAGTGTTGGTGTGAGCCGAGTGTTGGTGTGAGCCGAGTGTTGGTGTGAGCCGAGTGTTGGTGTGAGCCGAGTGTTGGTGTGAGCCGAGTGTTGGTGTGAGCCGAGTGTTGGTGTGAGCCGAGTGTTGGTGTGAGCCGAGTGTTGGTGTGAGCCGAGTGTTGGTGTGAGCCGAGTGTTGGTGTGAGCCGAGTGTTGGTGTGAGCCGAGTGTTGGTGTGAGCCGAGTGTTGGTGTGAGCCGAGTGTTGGTGTGAGCCGAGTGTTGGTGTGAGCCGAGTGTTGGTGTGAGCCGAGTGTTGGTGTGAGCCGAGTGTTGGTGTGAGCCGAGTGTTGGTGTGAGCCGAGTGTTGGTGTGAGCCGAGTGTTGGTGTGAGCCGAGTGTTGGTGTGAGCCGAGTGTTGGTGTGAGCGGAGAGTTGGTGCCCGCATCACAAGTGTCGTATCGAGGAGGTGTTGGTGTCACCACACACATTGAGTGTGTGTGTGTGTGTGTGTGTGTGTGTGTGTGTGTGTGTGTGTGTGTGTGTGTGTGTGTGTGTGTGCTTGCTACTTGCCTGCTCCAACTCACTCAAGCCTGGAGTTGTGTTGATCTTCAAGTTGTATTGGCGTTGTGCTTGTGATGAGTTGCCGTTACTCCATATGAGCTCAATGCATGCAGATGAATAATTGTGTCATTCATTGAACGTATGTGGGTGTTTGCCAGTGGCGCCGTCACAACTAATGAACAGCTCTGCCCAATCATAACCAGCTCTGCCCAATCATAACCAGCTCTGCCCAATCATAACCAGCTCTGCCCAATCATAACCAGCTCTGCCCAATCATAACCAGCTCTGCCCAATCATTATCAGCTCTGCCAAATCATTACCAGCTCTGTCCAATCATTACCAGCTCTGCCCAATCATTACCAGCTCTGCCCAATCATTACCAGCTCTGCCCAATCATTACCAGCTCTGCCCAATCATTACCAGCTCTGCCCAATCATTACCAGCTCTGCCCAATCATTTCCAGCTCTGCCCAATAATTTTCCGCTGTGCCCAATCATTACCAGCTCTGCCCAATCATTACCAGCTCTGCCCAATCATTACCAGCTCTGCCCAATCATTACCAGCTCTGCCCAATCATTACCAGCTCTGCCCAATCATTATCAGCTCTGCCCAATCATTACCAGCTCTGCCCAATCATTACCAGCTCTGCCCAATCATTACCAGCTCTGCCCAATCATTACCAGCTCTGCCCAATCATTACCAGCTCTGCCCAATCATTACCAGCTCTGCCCAATCATTACCAGCTCTGCCCAATCATTACCAGCTCTGCCCAATCATAACCAGCTCTGCCCAATCATAACCAGCTCTGCCCAATCATAACCAGCTCTGCCCAATCATAACCAGCTCTGCCCAATCATTACCAGCTCTGCCCTATCATTACCAGCTCTGCCCAATCATTTTCCGCTCTGCCCAATCATTTTCCGCTCTGCCCAATCATTTTCAGCTCTGCCCAATCATTACCAGCTCTGCCCAATCATTACCAGCTCTGTCCAATCATTACCATCTCTGCCCAATCATTACCAGCTCTGCCCAATCATTACCAGCTCTGCCCAATCATTTTCAACTCTGCCCAATCATTACCAGCTCTGCCCAATCATTACCAGCTCTGCCCAAACATTGCCAGCTCTGCCCAAACATTGCCAGCTCTGCCCAATCATTACCAGCTCTGCCTAATCATTACCAGCTCTGCCTAATCATTACCAGCTCTGCCCAATCATTACCAGCTCTGCTCAATCAATACCAGCTCTGCTCAATCAATACCAGCTCTGCCCAATCAATACCAGCTCTGCCCAATCAATACCAGCTCTGCCCAACCATTTTCCGCTCTGCCCAACCATTTTCCGCTCTGCCCAACCATTTTCCGCTCTGCCCAATCATTTTCCGCTCTGCCCAATCATTTTCCGCTCTGCCCAATCATTACCAGCTCTGCCCAATCATTACCAGCTCTGCCCAATCATTTTCCGCTCTGCCCTATCATTACCAGCTCTGCCCAATCATTGCCAGCTCTGCCCAATCATTGCCAGCTCTGCCCAATCATTGCCAGCTCTGCGCAATCATTGCCAGCTCTGCGCAATCATTGCCAGCTCTGCGCAATCATTGCCAGCTCTGCGCAATCATTGCCAGCTCTGCCCAATCATTGCCAGCTCTGCCCAATCATTGCCAGCTCTGTCAGGTGCTACCAGCTCGGCCAAGCTCTGCTTGTCATTCTGCCCTGCCTTGACGGTATCGTTCCACTTATGGACCAGACCGTCTCAATAATTAGAACGCATTTCTCCTCCCATTCGGTTGGTACTTTCGAGACGGACTGCAGGATGAGAAAAGAACAACCGACTCTTCAAGGAAATACGTACTGGAATACGAAGTGTTTCATTAGTTATGAAAGAGATTTTTCCACCAAGGGGATACAAGTGTTGTATCTTTGGGGATTAGTTGGGCTCCTCTGAAGAAAATTGTGCCGTCTCGCGCTGAGGCTTTAGGTAGGTAGCCCTTTTTTGTTGAAATAAAATTTTTGGGCCATCTTTTTCGGTTCAGTGCTGTCCTGTTTTTCAGCCCCTACTACTTTCTTCTTCAACTTTCATCTTGTTTCGTGAACTTCTTTCTCAACTTACTGTTTCTGTGCACCTTGTGCACAGAACACCTCTCTTTGGAACGCCATTGTTGCGGTTACGGAGGCTTGAACTCACATCTATTCTAATCTAGGATGCGCTTTAGGTTTATGCGCTTCGACTGTTATGAACACACATGTGGTCTCATCACTTACAGTTTATTTCCCTTCTGTTGAGAGTTTACGGTGAAAATTCTACTGCAAATCTACTACAACTTCAACAAATCTACCAAACAATTTAAACAATATATTTACCACAAGCGATACAGAAGTAGATAGTTTTTTAAGTCTAGTACAATGGTCAAATTTGAGTATAGCTATCTGTGAGGCCGAATAAGCTCCGCAACTTCTAGGGCATCCTACCACCAACGCTATTTTAAGGTGTACAATAATGTTTAACCTAATTCACTTAACCTAGTTACGCATTAGACCGATCAACAAATTAGTTAACTCGATATTCGATGCTTCATTTTACAAAATAGTTTACACAGGCTAGATGTGAACAGTGTATTCTCGAGAGGCTAGATGTGAAAAGTGAATTCTCGAGACGATTTAAGAACATCCTACCATCAACACTATTCTAAGATGTACTCGTACAATAATGTCTAAAGACGAATCTACGAAGCCGGAAGGAATGCAAAGGTAAGAACCTACCGAATTGGACAAGGTCTCACTAGCTCCATAATGACCGATGTTCCCCTCAGGGGTATACAAATAATGTATCTGGGGGAATTAGCGCTCCCAGGGGGATTATGTGTGGTCCTGAGCTAAAGGTAAGGTAGGCCTTCTTTTTGTTGAAATAGAATACGTTTTTTTTTTGTTACAGACCATCTTTTTTCGGTTCACTAACTGTCCTGTTTTTCAGCACCTCTGACTTTCTTCTTCAACTTTTTCTTCTTTCATGAACTTCTTTCTTAGCTTTCTCGGAAATGTGCTAAATTGAGCATTACCTGGGATTGCATAAATGTTTGGCTTTTTGGTCAGCTAATTTTCCGCTGGCCCTTTTTTCCGTTACTTTGCCTGGTACGTGAATAATATGCGTCACAAACTACAGAAAAACAAGCAGGCAATCGAGCTCAAACCTCGTGGTTAGCCACTGCAACTGTCTGCCCCCGTGGGCTGGAATCTGGTTTGTGGGGCTAGGATCCAACAGTCAGGTTTTGACCTCAGGTCTGGTAGGGTTAAGGGTTAGGGTTATGTTCAGGGCCTCAGGACTGCTAGGGTTAAGGGTTAGGGTTAGGTTCAGGGCTTTAGGTCTGGTAGGGTTAGGGTTAGGTTCAGGGCCTCAGGTCTAGTAGGGTTAAGGGTTAGGGTTAGGTTCAGGGCCTCAGGACTGGTAGGGTTAAGGGTTAGGGTTATGTTCAGGGCCTCAGGTCTGGTAGGGTTAAGGGTTAGGGTTATGTTCAGGGCCTCATGTCTGGTAGGGTTAAGGGTTAGGGTTAGGTTCAGGGCCTCAGGACTGGTAGGGTTAAGGGTTAGGGTTAGGTTCAGGGCCTCAGGTCTGGTAGGGTTAAGGGTTAGGGTTAGGTTCAGTGCCTCAGGTCTTGTAGGGTTAAGGGTTAGGGTTAGGTTCAGGGCCTCAGGTCTGGTAGGGTTAAGGATTAGGGTTACGTTCAGTGCCTCAGGACTAGTAGAATTAAATCTGGCATTGTGGGAGTTACGTAAGATTCTTGTAGCCCTCATATTTAAGATCCTTGTATCTCTAAGATTCTTGAAAATCTTCCTGCATTTGCGACCCTCCCTCATCAGCTGACGTCCTGTCATAAAAATTTCTCGGGCTTTAACGTGGACGCTGGTAGCATAACATCCTTCTATTGTGAAAATATTGCTCTTCTTTGTTTCCACTTTTGTGCCATGACACTGCTGCATTGTCGACGTGTACAGCACAGCTTGTCTGACTTGAAGCCTGAGTCATTGTTGAAGACCATCTCGTTTTTAATAATTTTGAACACATTAATTCTTCATGGAAACAGGAAAACGCCGAGTCGAAGTATACGGCACAGCTTGTCTGACTTGAAACCTGAATCAAAAACCATCTCGTTTTCAATAATTTCGAAAGAATTTCATTTCGTAGAAGCAAGGAAACGCAGACAAGTTTCAAGTCTGTTCTTCTCATTTGATAATGCGAAAAGAATTTCACTCTGCTTCTTCGTAAAAGAAGAATAACACAGACAAGCTTCAAGTCTGTTCTTCACACTCGAAGGATAAAATGTGAAGCTAAGACACCTCTTAATTCTAACGCCACAACGACTGCGGACAACCAGAGAAGCCGAATTTAAAATGGGGGTATAGGAGCTGTTCTCCAGACGCGGGAACCAAACTTTTGCTTCCTCGAGAGACATGAAATCGAGTTGGCTTCCCTTTTTTTTTTCTTGCCGCGCTGCCACAAATTTGAGACTGCATTTTTGCCAGATACACGACACTGTGATAGGCGTCTTTCTGAACTGCGAGCTGCTGCTTTCTTTGTGATGCAGCGGCCGCTGGGCAAGTTGATTAGCTCTCCATGCCGCGCCTAAATTGAGCAACTTTGAGTTTTGCGTCCCTGTTTTTCACGCATGCATTACGCTGCTACACTCATAAGAGCTATTCGGCTTCTGAATTGACTGTTTTTTTTCATGGAAAGTTGTTTTTGGGTGCTAAATATCGTTGGAGCTTTTCGCCTTCTGAATTGACTCGCTTTTTTTCGTGGAAAGTTGTTTTTGGGTCCTAAATATCGTTGGAGCTTTTCGCCTTCTGAATTGACTCGCTTTTTTTCATGGAAAGTTGTTTTTGGGTCCTAAATATCGTTGGAGCTTTTTGGCTTCTGAATTGACCGTTTTTTTTCATGGAAAGTTGTTTTTGGGTGCTAAATATCGTTGGAGCTTTTCGCCTTCTGAATTGACTCGCTTTTTTTCATGGAAAGTTGTTTTTGGGTGCTAAATATCGTTGGAGCTTTTCGCCTTCTGAATTGACTCGCTTTTTTTCATGGAAAGTTGTTTTTGGGTCCTAAATATCGTTGGAGCTTTTCGCCTTCTGAATTGACTCGCCTTTTTTCATGGAAAGTTGTTTTTGGGTGCTAAATATCGTTGGAGCTTTTCGCCTTCTGAATTGACTCGCTTTTTTTCATGGAAAGTTGTTTTTGGGTCCTAAATATCGTTGGAGCTTTTCGCCTTCTGAATTGACCGTTTCTTTTCATGGAAAGTTGTTTTTGGGTCCTAAATATCGTTGGAGCGTTTCGGCTTCTGAATTGACTGGTTTCTTTCGTTTCTTTGTGAAGTTATTTTTGAGGGCTAAATTCATAGAAGCTTTTTGGCATCTGAATTGACTGGGTTTTTTGTTTTTTTCTCCCCTCAGGGGGACACAACTATTGTATCTATGGGAATTAGCGCTCCCAGGGGGACAATGTGAGGGCCCGAGCTGAGAGTTAGGTAGGCCTTCTTTTTGGTGAAATAAAATGTTTTTGGTATGTTAAGGACCACCTTTTTTCGGTTCACTGCTGTCCTGTTCTTCAGCACCTACTACTTTCTTCTTCAACTTTGACCTTATTTCATAATCTTCTTTCACAACTTACTGTTTCTATGCCCTTTCTCCGTCTATTTCGCGTTTCCTTAACTCCATACTAAATGGTGCCTTCCTCCTTCCTCTCTTTAGATCTCATTTGTTGCTGCGGGTAGGGAGGCTAAAACTAACGAATAATCTAAACTAATCTAATCTTTTGTTTTTTTCTTTCCGTTACCATAAAACGTTATTTTTGAGAGCTAAATTCAAAGAAACTTTTCCAAAGACCGTCAATCAATCAGTAGCCGAAAAGCTCTTATGAATTGGCTGCTTTTATTTTCTTTCCACTTCCATGCATAGTTATTTTTGAGTGCTAAATTCATTGAAGTTTTTGGGGCTGCAAATTGACTAAGATTTTCCTTTTTCAGGAAAAGAAAATTTTTGGTTTCACACGGCGACGCTCGCGGCTTTTGCATTGCTGTACGAAACCTAGAAGTTTTCAGTGGGATAAAGCGAGCGGTACTGATGAGTTCTATTCGAAATCTTTTTTATTCAGAAATCTGAAAATTTCTATTCGAATCTTTTATATTCTAAAATCGAAAAAGTTCTATTTAAATCTTTTTTATTCTGAAATCTGCAAAGTTCTATTCGAATCTCTTCAAGATTCCTCACAGGGAAATTTTTGTTGAGATTATATTTTTTCTAATTTTTGCGATTCAGCTCTCAAAAATAAGGGAAGATTTCAGAATTTCGAACCAGCAACGTGCCGTCCATTTTGGTGTTAACTTACTTTAGCTGATTAAATGTACTCCTTTCTGTCATCTATTACATCTATCCAAAATAAAGGGATTAAGTTTCTTGGAGAATTTTCCCAACACCTAAGATAGTCTTGCTCTAACCTTTTTCTGCGTTGTTTTCCCTTTGTTGAAATTTGAATACGCATAAAAATAAATTGGAATACGCATAAAAATATACTGGAATACGCATAAAAATATACTGGAATACGCATAAAAATATACTGGAATACGCATAAAAATATACTGGAATACGCATAAAAATAAATTGGAATACGCATAAAAATATACTGGAATACGCATAAAAATAAATTGGAATACGCATAAAAATATACTGGAATACGCATAAAAATATACTGGAATACGCATAAAAATATACTGGAATACGCATAAAAATAAATTGTAATTCGCATACAAATAAATTGGAATTCGCATAAAAATAAATTGGAATTCGCACAAAAATAAATTGGAATTCGCATAAAAATAAATTGTAATTCGCATAAAAATAAATTGGAATTCGCATAAAAATAAATTGGAATTCGCATAAAAATAAATTGGAATCCGCATAAAAATAAATTGGAATGCGCATAAAAATAAATTGGAATGCGCATAAAAAAGTAATGAGGCACAAATTCCAGTAACTACGTGAAGATGGTAGCATTACACCACTATTGTTAAAAGGGCCCTTCTTTGTCTTCACCGGAATATGTGAGGTCCCGAGAAGACAATTAAATTGGCCATCTTTTTGTTGAAATGAAATGCTTTTTGTTAGGTTAAGAACCATCTTTTTTCAGTTCACTGTTCTGTTTTTCAGCACCTACTACTTTCTTTTTCAACTTTTATCTTGTTTCATGAACTTCTTTCTCAACTTACTGTTTCTTTGCACTTTCTTTCTTCCTCTCTTAGGAACGCCTTTGTTGCGTTAGGGAGGCTTAAACTAACATCTAATCCAATCTAAAAAATTCAAAATTTACCATACAAAATAAGGTTTCGTATAAATGAAAGATAAAGATTAAGAATGATGAAATATATTGGATATTCATCAAGGGTAACAACGACAAAATGGATTGGATATTTATCAAGGGTAACAACAACAAAATGGATAGGATATTCATCAAGGGTAACAACAACAAAATGGATAGGATATTCATCAAGGGTAACGACAACAAAATGGATTGGATATTCATCAAGGGTAACGACAACAAAATGGATTGGATATGCATCAAGGGTAACAACAACAAAATGGATAGGATATTCATCAAGGGTAACGACAACAAAATGGATTGGATATGCATCAAGGGTAACAACAACAAAATGGATTGGATATGCATCAAGGGTAACAACAACAAAATGGATTGGATATGCATCAAGGGTAACAACAACAAAATGGATAGGATATTCATCAAGGGTAACAACAACAAAATGGATTGGATATTCATCAAGGGTAACGACAACAAAATGGATTGGATATGCATCAAGGGTAACAACAACAAAATGGATTGGATATTCATCAAGGGTAACAACAACAAAATGGATTGGATATGCATCAAGGGTAACAACAACAAAATGGATAGGATTGTAATAGAGCTGATTTTTCCATCCTGTCTCTTGTAGGTGGGTGCGATGCACATAGGGTTAAAAACTTTTATTATGCTTCTATTCCTATAACTTAATTATTCATTTTATTGCGCACTGTTACTATTTTTTCTAATTCGTAGTATTGCTTTCATATTTTACTAAACATTAATCTTAGTTGCTCTTCATGTATCCGTTTATGCGAACAGAGAAGCCGGCTCTGCGGTTACGTACGGAGACCTGCCACCGCACCCTATTAATCTGTTGTGGGTAGTCGCTGTGTGCGGGTGTGCGGTGCTTCTCGGGCGGTTAAATAACCGTTTGATAATTTATAGCAATTAAGGAAAGTGTTATGGTATTAGGGGTAACTGTTATTCATCTTTCATATTTCTTAGCGTTAGTTGGCTCATTAATCATTACAATGCTTACCAATCCGAACACTTAAAGATTTTTGATTATCCAGTGTACAAGGCTTGATTCTCTAAATTACAGTTTGTTTCAATAATAAATATCTGTAGAGCCCTATGGCTTCACGTTAGGTTTGGTGAAAGTTAAATGGTTTTTCTCTCTGCCTAGCTCTTATTATTGTGCTACCGATGCTACAGAGCAGATACCTAAAGGCCTGTTGACACGGTCAGTGGGCGAGAGCTTCACCATGAGCTAAGTAAAGTACTTGGTGGAGTCAGTGTGTCCACACGGACCATGGCAGAGGTGCAGCACTGCTCCAAGTAAAATCCTCAGTCTGCTCCTAGCAGCGGTAGAGAGAGAATGTACGAAGGTGGCTCTGCGACAGGCAATGGCGCTTTCAATCTCTATCAGTTGTCGCGGCTATAAAGAAGAAACAAAAAAGAATGAGGAAAATGTGGGCGAAGCGTTGGCTTAAAAAAGTCATTTTTGGCAGCTAAACGCCACTGTTCCAAGGGAACGTGTAGGCAGGGAGCAGAGACGACACACCCTACACGTTCAGCATCTAAAATCGCACTGGCAAGCATTGGCTAGCTCGATGAAGACCAAACCTAGACACACTGTTGTCTACTGCTCCATTCAGTCTGAAACGAGAGAAAATGGGCGTGGCTTAAGCCTCTCTTTCCTGGTGAAGCGCTTGCCCACTGCACGTGTCAACAGGCCTTACGGGTCTCACAATAAACGGGCGTTCTATTGTCTGTAACTCATGTTTCTTTGTGTAAATATAATGATAAATTCCTCTGTATATTTTCTGAAACTAAATATTGATCGTGTGTAACTTTTTATTTTTGATTTGTTTTTCAGGCTCATTTTCAGGACTTTGTTTACTTTGTTTACTTAGTTTTTTCAGTTCTATTCATTTCTGCCAATAAAGCCTGCACCTCATCGCCTCTTCCTTATTTCCACTGGGTATCATAGTGTTTACTACGCTTAGTGGCTGGACCTATAACAGGATATTCATCAAGGGTAACAACGACAAAATGGATTGGATGTTGTAATCGCGCGAGTCAATTCCGTTAACGCTGAGCGACCCGACAAACGTTGTTTTTCGTGTCAACAACCTGTCCAGAACGTGTCCAGAACATGTCCAGAACATGTCCAGAACACGTCCAGAACACGTCCAGAACACGTCCAGAACACGTCCAGAACACGTCCAGAACACGTCCAGAACACGTCCAGAACACGTCCAGAACACGTCCAGAACACGTCCAGAACACGTCCAGAACACGTCCAGAACACGTCCAGAACACGTCCAGAACACGTCCAGAACACGTCCAGAACACGTCCAGAACACGTCCAGAACACGTCCAGAACACGTCCAGAACACGTCCAGAACACGTCCAGAACACGTCCAGAACACGTCCAGAACACGTCCAGAACACGTCCAGAACACGTCCAGAACACGTCCAGAACACGGCAACAACGTTTCGTGTCAACAAACAACACGACAAACAAACAACACGACAAACAAACAACACGACAAACAAACAACACGACAAACAAACAACACGACAAACACAACACGACAAAACTGAGTGGCTGTTGTAATGGCGCGAGTCCATTCCGCTAACGCTGCGCGACAGAGGCGCGCTCGAGTGGGTCCGTCCCGGCTGTGAGCAATTCGGTGATGGCACAAAATGGACACTTTAACGTCACGTAAACTGGGCTCCTCATAAACTTCACTCCCGCCGCCGCCGCTTCGCTAAAGAAATTTTTCCGCGTCCGTCTTTCTGCACCATGGCTCCAAGATTGGCCCTTGTTCCGCCTAAAATATTCAAACTGCGCTTCTTTCACTGGTAAATTGTCTACGTTTTGGTGTTTTTCTGCCCAACATGTTCAAACTAGGCTTTTTTGATGGTAAACTGTTCAAATAAAGTATATTTAAATTGAATTTTTCGGAGTAAAATATCATAATTTTTTCTTCTTAAAATATGCAAACAAGGTTCTGCATGGAATTTCCGAATTTTGATTTTTTCTTGTCTAACATCAAATTTTACTTTTTCTGCGTGAAATATCCGAATAATTCTGTTTGCCAAAAATATCTAAATTCAGCATTTATTCTGATTAGCATATCCAAACTTGGCTGTTTCGCCTTAAAATTTTCAAATTTTGCATTTTGCTCAATATATCGAAGTCTGATTTTTCTGGTCAAAATGTAAGGTCCTGTGCTGAGAGTTAGGTTGGCCTTCTTTTCATTACAATAGTGTTTTTTTTGTTGTTGCTGTTAAGCACTATGTTTTTTTGGTTCACTGCTTTCCTGTTTTTTCAGCACCTCCGAGTTTCTTCTTCAACTTCTATCTTGTTCCATAACCTTCCTTCTTACTGATTGTCTCTATGCGCACGGGATCCTGTTCGGGAACACACCTTATGCATAGATTCCGCGTTCCCTCAACTCCATACTTAATGTTGCCTTTATCCTTCCTCTCTTTGAAGATCTATGTTGTGGTAAGAAAGGCTAAAACTAATTTATGGTCAATTTTCTGGTAAAATTTAGGCACAACAACCACTGTTGAGCCGACAAGCCTCCTGTAGAGTCGCTCAGATCCAGGGTGCGGCAGTCGATCCCGCATTTTTGAGAAGGTTGTGGGCGCCTAAAATGCAGCATTGACTGCCGCACGCTGCACATCATTGCACCAATGGTCATTTTATCGTACCCCTCGGGTGGGTGCAACTATGCTTGGAAGTTAGCACGCCCTCCCAGCAGGACGATGTGAGGTCCTGAGGTGAAGGTTAAGTAGACTTTCCTTTTGGTAAAATCGAATTGTTTTTTTTTTTGTTTTGGCAAGGACTATCTTTTCTGGTACACTTGTGTCGTTTTTTAGGCGCCTAATACTTTTTTCTTCAACTTTTATCTCGCGTCATAAAATATTTCCAATCTTGTTGTGCCTGGATAAAAATGAATAAAATATGGCTGATAATGCACCAAGACGAATGAAATAAATATTGCCGATGTAAATACGGATTTACCAAACTAATTTAATATCAATGTACTGTAATAAAAATTAACATTATATGAATTTGAAAGCACCGAGGTGAATGAAACACATATAGCATAAAGTTGTGCGGTGGTAAAACCAGGAATATAATAATAATAGCATAAAGTTCCTTCCTTTTTCTAAATCTGCTACCTTCAAATGCTACCTCTCTTCTAATCTGCTACCTTTCTTTAAATGCTACCTTTCTTTAAATGCTACCTTTCTTTAAATGCTACCTTTCTTTAAATGCTACCTTTCTTTAAGTGCTACCTTTCTTTGAATGCTACCTTTCTTTGAATGCTACCTTTCTTTGAATGCTACCTTTCTTTGAATGCTACCTTTCTTTGAATGCTACCTTTCTTTGAATGCTACCTTTCTTTGAATGCTACCTTTCTTTGAATGCTACCTTTCTTTGAATGCTACCTTTCTTTGAATGCTACCTTTCTTTGAATGCTACCTTTCTTTGAATGCTACCTTTCTTTGAATGCTACCTTTCTTTGAATGCTACCTTTCTTTGAATGCTACCTTTCTTTGAATGCTACCTTTCTTTGAATGCTACCTTCTTTGAATGCTACCTTCTTTGAATGCTACCTTTCTTTGAATGCTACCTTCTTTGAATGCTACCTTTCTTTGAATGCTACCTTCTTTGAATGCTACCTTTCTTTGAATGCTACCTTTCTTTAAATGCTACCTTTCTTTAAATGCTACCTTTCTTCTTTCTTCAAATCTGCTACCTTTCTTCTTTCTTCAAATCTGCTACCTTTCTTCTTTCTTCAAATCTGCTACCTTTCTTCTTTCTTCAAATCTGCTACCTTTCTTCTTTCTTCAAATCTGCTACCTTTCTTCTTTCTTTAAATCTGCTACCTTTCTTCTTTCTTCAAATCTGCTACCTTTCTTCTTTCTTCAAATCTGCTACCTTTCTTCTTTCTTCAAATCTGCTACCTTTCTTCTTTCTTTAAATCTGCTACCTTTCTTCTTTCTTCAAATCTGCTACCTTTCTTCTTTCTTCAAATCTGCTACCTTTCTTCGTTCTTCAAATCTGCTACCTTTCTTCTTTCTTCAAATCTGCTACCTTTCTTCTTTCTTCAAATCTGCTACCTTTCTTCGTTCTTCAAATCTGCTACCTTTCTTCGTTCTTCAAATCTGCTACCTTTCTTCTTTCTTTAAATCTGCTACCTTTCTTCGTTCTTCAAATCTGCTACCTTTCTTCGTTCTTCAAATCTGCTACCTTTCTTCTTTCTTCAAATCTGCTACCTTTCTTCTTTCTTCAAATCTGCTACCTTTCTTCGTTCTTCAAATCTGCTACCTTTCTTCGTTCTTCAAATCTGCTACCTTTCTTCTTTCTTCAAATCTGCTACCTTTCTTCGTTCTTCAAATCTGCTACCTTTCTTCTTTCTTCAAATCTGCTACCTGTCTTCTTTCTTCAAATCTGCTACCTGTCTTCTTTCTTCAAATCTGCTACCTGTCTTTTTTCTTCAAATCTAGTATCTTTCTTCAATAAAAGGTAAAAATAACAATAAAGCATATAGTATTTCGGAGCTATGCCCGAAAGCAGCGTAATAGCTTCCATCAGGGAACGAGCTAATTAAGAACAGCAAGCACACTGACAGCCGGCCATACACGACGAAACAAAAGCTATTTTTGCCAAACTTTCCACTCAGGTGAAGCAAGCCCAACTCTAATTTTTGAGTTCTCCTAAAAGACAAAGGAACATTACCTCGTTGCAGCAGCTCACGCTCATGCACTACGCCAAATTTTTGAGTTGCCCCGACTTGTGAACACAA
Source organism: Morinoia aosen (assembly GCA_030386875.1). Lineage (NCBI taxonomy): Eukaryota > Metazoa > Arthropoda > Malacostraca > Amphipoda > Talitridae > Morinoia > Morinoia aosen. The sequence continues at coordinate 52,439,295 of CM059572.1, read as the reverse complement.
GCTTAATTTTTTCATCCCCGGAAGCTTTGTTTCTTTGAAGACCCTCGAGCGTTTTGTGGAGTTTTCTGCGCAGGTAATTGTAGGGCGGGTTTTTGTACGGTAGTTTTAGGGCGGTGCTTGAGGAGGCCACTTGTCCATGTTCCAGGCCCCATGTGTCTTTTCCAGGCCTCTTGTGTCTGTTCCAGGCCCCTTGTGTCTGTTCCAGGCCCCTTGTGTCTGTTCCAGGCCCCCTTGTGTCTGTTCCAGGCCATTTGTGTCTGTTCCAGGCCATTTGTGTCTGTTCCAGGCCATTTGTGTCTGTTCCAGGCCATTTGTGTCTGTTCCAGGCCACTTGTGTCTGTTCCAGGCCACTTGTGTCTGTTCCAGGCCACTTGTGTGTTCCAGGCCTCTTGTGTCTGTTCCTGGCCCCTTATGTCTGTTCCTGGCCCCTTATGTCTGTTCCAGGCCACTTGTGTCTTTTCCAGGCCTCTTGTGTCTGTTCCAGGCCCCTTGTGTCTGTTCCAGGCCCCTTGTGTCTGTTCCAGGCCCCTTGTGTCTGTTCCAGGCCATTTGTGTCTGTTCCAGGCCAATTGTCTCTGTTCCAGCCCCCTTGTGCCTGTTCCAGGCCCCTTGTGCCTGTTCCAGGCCCCTTGTGTCTGTTCCAGACCCCTTGTGTCTGTTCCAGACCCCTTGTAACATCAATGACCCCTTGTGTCTGTTCCAGGCCAATTGTCTCTGTTCCAGGCCCCTTGTCTCTGTTCCAGGCCCCTTGTCTCTCTTCCAGGCCCCTTGTCTCTGTTCCAGGCCCCTTGTCTCTGTTCCAGGCCCCTTGTGTCTGTTTCTGGCCCCTTGTGTCTGTTCCTGGCCCCTTGTCTTTGTTCCAGGCCCCTTGTGTCTGTTCCAGGCCCCTTGTGTCAGTTCCAGGCCAATTGTCTCTGTTCCAGGCCCCTGTGTCTGTTCCAGGCCCCTTGTGTCTGTTCCAGGCTCCTTGTGTCTGTTCCAGGCCAATTGTTTCTGTTCCAGGCCCCTTGTGTCTGTTCCAGGCCCCTTGTGTCTGTTCCAAGCCACTTGTCTCTGTTCCAGGCCCCTTGTGTCTGTTCCTGGCCCCTTGTATCTGTTCCAAGCCACTTGTCTCTGTTCCAAGCCACTCGTCTCTGTTCCAGGCCACTAGTCTCTGTTCCAGGCCACTAGTCTCTGTTCCAGGCCACTCGTCTCTGTTCCAGGCCACTCGTCTCTGTTCCAGGCCACTCGTCTCTGTTCCAGGCCACTCGTCTCTGTTCCAGGCCACTCGTCTCTGTTCCAGGCCACTCGTCTCAGTTCTAGGCCACTCGTCTCTGTTCCAGGAACCCAAAGATAGGATTGGTTCTGCGTTGTGAGGGGTCCACGAACTAAGGAAACGGAAGCCACTTGTCTCTGCATGGTTCCTGGGAAAGGATGATTTATTCCAATCAATCTTGACATCTTGCACATTGGTTTTTCAAATGCCTTATATCTAACACCAGGACACAATTAGGGTCACTCCCGATCGATTCGGTACCCATTTCCGATACCTGGGTGATGTGGGGAATTGGGGCTAAGTTCCCATTTTTCTCAACGGTTAGTCACAGGACTGGCGATGCCGGGATTCGAACCGGCGATCTTCCCGTGATGGGCGCGCGCTCTTGACCACTCGGCCACGGTGTCCACTTTGGTCAGTAATACGATTTGATACAAGTGTTGGGTGGGTGAAAGAGCCAGAAAGATGATACCTCCAATTTTTTTGGCTAATATTCTTTACACCCCCAGCCGAGTTTCGAGTTGTAAGTTTCATTGAAACCTTCGCTTGAACGAATAAAACCTTGTACCGGTAACTCGAAACTTGAATTAGACATCGTATTCGCTGAATTACTGGCGCAAAGTTTTAATTATAAAAACATGTTTATTATTTCCCCAGATACACATTGGTTGAGTCAACTTGAACAACAGGGACTGATACTTATTTGTTTAAGTTGAGGTGTACTCAAGATGATGTATTTATCTCGAGGAACGACTGTATATTCTAGATTAATATTGAATATATAAAATTCAGTCGATGATATTTATTTCTTTATTTCTATAAATCACAAGATGATGTATACATTTCTAAGATCTACTGTACTTACTAAATTGAAGTTTAAATACTTAAAACCCAATTGGCTGTATCGCATTTCATGAATCAATTTTTTATGATATAAACGCTTTTTCTTTTTCTTTCTTGATGCAGCGTGGAATGGCTCACACTCCATCGCTTTTTATCCACAAAATACTCGCTAACACCGACTTTGGGCTGCGTTTCAGCCGCATTAGGCCCATTTCACACTGAGCTAGCAAAGCAGCATCTAGCAAGCTCGCACGAGCTGTCTAGCAGACGGTCTGCGAGACTGGTAGGTAGGAATAGCACTATTGTGAGCCGTTGCCTTCACACTGAACTCGTACGTTTTGTCCAGCATCCGGCATGCGAGGTGACAATGCTATTCCTACCTACCGGTCTAGGTAGGAATAGCACTATTGCGAGCCGTTGCCTTCACACTGAATTCACACGTTTTATCCAGCATCCAGCATGAGAAGTGAGAATGGTATTCCTACCTAACAGCCTAGGTAGGAATAGCACTATTGCGAGCCGTTGCCTTCACACTGAATTCACACGTTTTATCCAGCATCCAGTATGCGAGGTGACAATGCTATTCCTACCTACCGGTCTCGCAGACCATCTGCTAGATAGCTCATGCGAGCTTGCTAAATACTGCCTTGCTATCTCAGTGTGAAATGGACCTAATGCGTACTTTCTGTTGCAAGGAGAGTTTACAATTAATTAACAATTAACTTAGGTTGATTTGGTTAGATTGAGAATAGCAGAACTGAAAAACTGTGTGTAATGCGCGATTACGTTTCTATTTCTAAAAAGCGTGATAAATAAAGTTGCTGTATAATATTTTAACTCGTACGCTATTTTTTATTTTCTGTTTTAAATGACGGTAGTGAAGCAATTGAAATAATATTCAATATTCCAGTACGTAATTGAGTAATTTACCTCGTGGTACACAAATGTACATATACGTAGTTGACGTGTTGAATTTGAGACGTCGACTGCGTTTTCGCGGTTGTTACGGTTGGTTGTTTGGTTACGGGGTTGGTTTGGTTGGGGGGTTGGTTGTTTGGTTGGGGCTGGTTGTGTTTGGTTGGAGGGGGTTGGTTGTGTTTGGTTGGGGGGTTGGTTGTGTTTGGTTGGGGGGTTGGTTGTTTGGTTGGGGCTGGTTGTGTTTGGTTGGAGGGGGTTGGTTGTGTTTGGTTGGGGGGGTTGGTTGTGTTTGGTTGGGGGGTTGGTTGTTTGGTTCAAGGGTTGGTTGTTCGGTTGGGCGGTTGGTTTGCCTTTGTTGCGGTTAGGGAGGCTCAAACTAACATCTAATCTCATCTGTAATGTAGGAGAGGAAGAAATTCTGAACTAAATTTTCTGCGTACTTATCAAGAAACACCGAGGCACAAATATGTCTATCATACAGGACATACTTTACCTCGCAATAAATTTATCCAATTTTCCATGTTTATAACTTCAGCAGGAAATATTTTTCGAATGAGAAATAAGAAAATATTATCGGGCAAGTCTGTACAATATGAAAAATGAGGAAAGACTGTCGCCCAAGTCAGTACAATATGGGAACTGGGAAAAGATTATCGGGCAAGTCTGTACAATATGAGAAATGAGGAAAGATTATCGCTCAAGTCAGTACAAAACTGCCAATTAAACTGTGGTGCAATGCAAAAACAGGGCTATGAAACAAATATTTGCATAGAAGCACCAATATCCCGATGTTGTTTTACCATACACCGACAGCATCAATTTACAATCTCACGCTCGCTAAGCGAACATCGCTGTGTGTGGGTAGTCACCCTTCAACACACAACTAGTTCATCAAATCACCTCCCTAAATATTGCAGTCGGAGAAAATCCCAAGCGCCAGAATCGAGACAGAAAGGCTAACATAAACATTATACGACAAAAATAAAAAATTGGCGTCATAACCGAGACAGAAATTATCACAAAGGCTAACACAAACCTACGACAAAAATAAAACAATTATGTAAATATTTTCGCTGTTAAGCGCCGTATCTCGATGCTAATTTGTGTACATTACATTACTGGGATGGATTTGCAGTCCATTGTTTATTGATTTAATATCATCAAAGGATTTTAGGTATCAAAAATATATGAAAATATTCTGTAATTAAATGTTGATTTCATTTGAATTCCCAAATCAAGGTCACTCGACGTTGTCGAAGGCTATAGAGCAGGTCTTCTCAAGCAGGGATACATGTACCCCTAGGAGAACATTTAACATATTTCCTGCGAAGTGACTCACCGGTGGTCACTTAGGTGATTTTCATAGAGCTGCTGACCCACCTGCAGTCACTAACTCATTTTTTATTAATACTAAATGAAAGCTAAATAAAAGCCCGATCAAGTTAATGTTTGCTATTTTCAAAGTTGATCGCCACAACTGACTTTAAATTTGAATTGAAAATTGAACTTCAGTTTAACCCATCGCAGTTAACGTGTTGACATACTTCATATGTTATTATACAAAATACATTTACACACAACCGTACAGGTAAATATAATTATTAATAACTTAGTGTATTTTTCTAGTTCCTTAAACTTTTAACTGTGCTGGGGGTACATGAAGATGCCCCAAAGCTAAGGGGGTACACCACAATATTTGTTTATTTGTGGTTGAGAAGACCTGCTATAGAGAGATGGAGCAGCAGCAGCATGCAGGAGTGTTGCGTTTTTTGATCGATACAATGGAATATTTTGTGTGTGATCTTGAATAAAGCATCTTGAGTACTAGTGTACCTCCTAAAGGCATATTGATTGTAATGAATAAATTTGATTCATCCAAGTGAGATGAAAGTTTATTTGTGGTTACTTTTTTAATACTTGGACATGACACATAAAGACTTACTGGCAAATAGTTTCATGCCGTATTAATGCCACTGGTTTTGTGCATCGGTCTAATTAAAGACTTACAGGCAAATAGTTTCATGCCGTCAAGGCCAAACAGAGGCTGCACTTGCTGTGATTGCAAGCAGTGTATGCAATAACCCCAGTCTCGGGGCTTACATATGGTGGCCAGTATGAGGAACGAACCCACGACATTCGCGTTATTAATGCCACTGGTTTTATGCATCGGTCTAATTAAAGACTTACAGGCAGATAGTTTTAAGCCGTATTAATGCCACTGGTTTTATGCATCGGTCTAATTATGAAGTGTTGCTACTGACCGGGGAACTTATTTGTTGCTATTTGTATATCATCAAAAAAAAATCATAGACGCTTTAACAGGGAAGCTGTCTTTAACACGTTGACTATGTATTGGTACATTATAATACCAGTAGGTTTAAATAATAATTATATAAATATATAAATAATTACCCAGAAGGTTAATTGCTCATTTACATACCGGTCAAAACGGATAGCGTTTCAACTATTTTACTAGCTTTTATGAAATAAATTTACTTCATTCAAGTAACATGTTATCGAGAAATTCTATTTTACACACTTCTTAAGAAGGTTGAACATGAATTCAAGCAGTAAAGTCGATTTTCAATACTTTTTTTTCAACCTAACCATGACTACCGTAACAACCGCGCAAACGAGCTCATGTGTTGAGGCCAATACCATCATGTCCAAATACCTTCGTGTTTTTCACTCACTAAAAAATTTCGGAAGCCCTTTAAATCCGCCTCGGGGATACAGCTATTGGATCCGTGGGAATTAGCGCTCCCAGGGAGAAAATGTGTGGGGCCCGAGCTGATGGTTAGGTAGGCCTTCTTTTTGTTGAAATGATTTTTTTTGTTCTGTTGAAAGACCCCCTTTCTTCGGTTCACTGCTGTCCTGTTTTTCAGCACCTACTCCTTCTTCAACTTTTATCTTGTTTCATTAACTTCTTTCTCAACTTACTGCTTGCATGCCCCTTTAAGTTTCCCCATTCTCTTATCTCCATCATGCTAAATGGGCCTTCCTCCTTCCTTTCTTCGATACGCTCTTTTTCGTAGCGGTTAGGGAGGTTTAAACTAATTTATAATCTAATCTGACTTTTTAAATTGATAAGGCGTGGTCTCCATTTGACGCCGGCACGTGCAGATGATGTAAAGCACAACTGAAGGCTGACTTGGATTGGCTCTAGGCACTTCAGGTATAACTTTTTCATGTGCTCATGAAAAGAGAGTGTTGGAATCAGTGGCTGATCCTAAAGGGATTTCAAAGGGATTTCAAACCTGCTGGATTTCTGCAGTTTGAAGTTTTATATTTTTCAAAGTTACCTCTGCTGTTTGAAGTTTTATATTGTTCAAAGTTACCTCTGCCGTTTGAATTTCTATATTGTTCAAAGTTACCTCTGCAGTTTGAAGTTTTATATTGTTCAAAGTTACCTCTGCCGTTTGAATTTCTATATTGTTCAAAGTTACCTCTGCAGTTTGAAGTTTTATATTGTTCAAAGTTACCTCTGCAGTTTGAATTTCTATATTTGGTTACCTCACGAACAATTTCCCTCGTTCGTTCAGGAATGTTATCAGTTCCTGGTGAAAGCGCGTTTCTTTTGCTTCCGAGCGTTTCTTCCGAATTACCTCTTCATGTGGCGTACATCGGTTTCGTCAAGTACTATTTTATCCATTCTTTTTACAGTCATGGAGGTAAGTTTTTTCCCTTACTGAGCTGTTCAATTTGTTCTGTTGGAAACATGAAACAAAGGTGATGCACCATGTTTTTGCTCTTTGAGAAAACTTCGACTATATACGGTGTGAAAACTAAAAAGATCTACCACGGTCTTTGTACTGTAAGAAAGCTATATCTTTATACTGTAAGGAAACTACATCTTAAAACTCTTCTTGCTAACAGAGTAAGAAAGATACATTTATACCGTAAAAAACTACATGCTAACAGTAAGAAAACTACATCTTCACACTGTAAGAAAGCTACATCTTCTCACTGTAAGAAAACCATATCTTCACGCAGCACGAAAACCACATCGTCCACAGAACCAAAAATAACAATGACAGACCGAAAAAAAGCAATGGTGAAGCGTCGCAGCAAACCTCACCCCGCCCATAAACTCTACGGAGCGCGCAATGCAAGTTTCACAGCTCGCACCAAAAGCTCGAGCGAGCGGCAACAAAAGACCGTCATGCGGGCCCCAAATTCTCCCGTTATGCACCCGCACAAAGGGCGTTCGCTGCAACGAGATTCCAGAACAAACTTCTAAAGCCCCGAATCATAGACGTGCAAGCCTTAACCCTCGTCTTTTGAAGGTAAGAATAGACCTCGAAATGCTGTAAACATTCCGGTTTAAGGCCATAAAGTTAGTTCTCCTGGAGACCAAGTTTGGTTTGCCCGAGACGGGCAGCGTCCTCACAATGGCCACCGCGGGCACGGCTTTGCCCTGCTGCTTGGCTTGCCTGGCTGGCCTTGCTTGCCTCTCTCGGGCACGGGCTGTGCCCTGCTGCCTGGCTTGCCTGGTTTGCTTGACTTGCCTGACTTGCCTTACTGTTCTTGCTTGCAGGGCTTGCTTGACTGTTGACTTGCCTTGCTTGCAAGGCTTGCCTGCTTACTGGACTTGCCTGGCTTACAGGGCTTGCCTGCTTACTGGACTTGCCTGGCTTACAGGGCTTGCCTGCTTACTGGACTTGCCATGCTTGCAGGGTTTGCCTGCTTACTGGACTTGCCATGCATGCAGGGCTTGTCTGCTGACTGGACTTGCCTGGCTTACAGGGCTTGACTGCTTACTGGACTTGCCTGGCTTACAGGGCTTGCCTGCTTACTGGACTTGCCTGGCTTACAGGGCTTGCCTGCTTACTGGACTTGCCTGGCTTACAGGGCTTGCATGCTTACTGGACTTGCCATGCATGCAGGGCTTGTCTGCTGACTGGACTTGCCTGGCTTACAGGGCTTGCCTGCTTACTGGACTTGCCTGGCTTACAGGGCTTGCCTGCTTACTGGACTTGCCTGGCTTACAGGGCTTGCCTGCTTACTGGACTTGCCATGCTTGCAGGGTTTGCCTGCTTACTGGACTTGCCATGCATGCAGGGCTTGTCTGCTGACTGGACTTGCCTGGCTTACAGGGCTTGACTGCTTACTGGACTTGCCATGCTTGCAGGGTTTGCCTGCTTACTGGACTTGTCATGCTTGCAGGGCGTGCCTGCTTACTGGACTTGCCTGGCTTGCAGGGCTTGACTGCTTACTGGACTTGCCATGCTTGCAGGGTTTGCCTGCTTACTGGACTTGCCATGCTTGCAGGGCGTGCCTGCTTACTGGACTTGCCTGGCTTGCAGGGCTTGCCTGCTTACTGGACTTGCCTGGCTTGCAGGGCTTGACTGCTTACTGGACTTGCCTGGCTTGCAGGGCTTGCCTGCTTACTGGACTTGCCTGGCTTGCAGGGCTTGACTGCTTACTGGACTTGCCTGGCTTACAGGGCTTGACTGCTTACTGGACTTGCCTGGCTTGCAGGGCTTGACTGCTTACTGGACTTGCCATGCTTGCAGGGCGTGCCTGCTTACTGGACTTGCCTGGCTTGCAGGGCTTGCCTGCTTACTGGACTTGCCTGGCTTGCAGGGCTTGCAGGGCTTGGCTGCTTACTGGACTTGCCTGGCTTACAGGTTAGTTTGGTTAGGTTGAAAGTAGAAGGTTTAAAAAACCTTTACGGCTCTATTTCATTTTATCCTTTCTATAAAACGGGAAGATTATAATTGCACGATGATATTTTACTGTGTACACTTTGGTCCATTTTAAGTAAAGGTTGTAAAATAAATGAAATTCCGTTTCTTTATACCCGTACGTATATGAGCAATTTACCAAGTGGTACCCACGTGTCCCAACACGCAGTCAGCGTGTTCAATGATGCTCAAGTCTGCATAGTTTCCAAAATATTGAGAGTTTTTTTAGAAGACACTCGTTCCTGCAGAGACGCTAACTATTGAGTGGTCTTTTGAAAAGACTCCTAAGCTGCAGAGTTAGCAGAGGCTGAAAGGTATTCATGGCCTTATGTTATCTGAATTAACTTACAAAAACAAACAAAAGTTATTTTTTCTGAAGAAACGCCTACAACAAATAAACTTTATATTATCTAAATAAGCCTAAACAACTAAGAAAACCTTAAATAATTTGAAGAAACACAATCACCAACCACAAACAAACTTTATATTATCTGAATAATCCCAAATAACTCATAAATAATCTGCAGAAATGAAAACACCAACAACAAACAAGCCTTATTTTGTCTAGAGAAATGTACAATATATTTGAAGAATTCCAAACTTCGGTATTTTGGCCAGAAAAAAAAAACAGTTTCCCAGGCCTTGTCCCGGCCACTCCGCCGCCATTCTTCATTGTTAACGTTTCCGACGTCCACGCAGCCATTGTCCCACTCGCTTACTCAGTGCAACAACCCCTTAGGTGGGGACCACTATTGTATCCATGGAAATAAGCGCTCCTAGGGGAAGATGTGAGGTCCCGAGATGAAAGTTAGGTGGACATTCGTTTTGTTGAAGTAAAAATTTGATTTGTTAAGGGCTATTTTTTCAATGCAAAGACCCCCCCAGGTGGGGACCACTATTGTCTCCAGGGAAATTAGCGCTCCTAGGGGAAGATGTAAGGTGATGAGCTTAAAGTTGAGCGGGCATTCGTTCTTTAGAAGTATAATTTTATTTTGTTTATGGGCCATTTTTTTAGTACAGATTACTTTTCCCTAAACTTTTATCTTATTTCATAAACTTCTTTCGATCCTGCTGTTTTGATGCGCGGGGTGCGGGGAACACCTTGTGCATAGATTCTCCGCTGTCTAATTACACACATAACGGTACCTCTCTCTCCTTCCTCAATTCGCAATACCTTTGTCGGGGTGAGGGAGGTCTAAACTACCTTATGATTTCATCTAAACGGTGCAACAGGTGGGGTAAACTCTTGCGCTGATTTGGTTACGCTATTGGAGGCTTTTCTTATTAACACTTTGACAGCAACGAGTGCCACCGGTGGTACACGGAGGAGGTTTTCATAATGCTGCTGACCGACCAGTAGTCACAAACTCAATTTTTATAAATACTCAATCCAAGCTAAATGAAGGCTAGATTCACATAGCGTTTGCTGTTTCCAAAATGGCTTCCTACAATTGACTTTGAATTTGAGTTGAATGCTGAACTTTAGTTTAACCCATGGCGGTTAACGTCTTACATACATTTCCTTCTGTTTGCCAGCCTCACAATTTACATTTTGTCGCTAATTTCCAGGTTCAGAAAACAAAATTTGTGAGGTAAGAGGATGCTCACCTCCATCATTCATTTTCATATCAATGAGATTATGAGATTCATATCTCATCAGATTATGAGATTCATATCTCATCAGATTATGAATGATGAGGAGATTCTTATCTCATGAGATTATGAGATTCTTATCTCATGAGATTATGAGATTCTTATCTCATGAGATTATGAGATTCATATCTCGGAGAGATATGAATGAGGGCAGGCGTAAAAAAGGCACTTTATTTTAGTTGTAGTTTCCGGCATCAGGAGTGTTGGTTGACGACGTTTATTGTGCTCTCAATAGCATAAAACCCGTCAATTCTAAAAATTTACCTTCCAAATCGCAGCCTCTGCTTGTAAAATTCTATTGGAATTTTAGCCTTGCTGTGCGCTCGGACTTGAGGTGTGGAGGAAACGAACTTTTGTTGTTGGTGTTTGTGGCTCTTCGGATTATTTCAGGTTTGTGTGTTGTTTGTGTTTGTTCAGATAGTGTAAGGTTTGTGTGTTGTATTTGTGTTTCTTCAGATCAAATAAGATTTGCATGTTGTGTTCGTTTCTTCAGATAAAATAAGGTTTATGTGTTGTGTTTGTGTTTCTTCAGATAATTTACAGTTTGTGTGTTATGTTTGTGTTTCTTCAGATAATTTAAAGTTTGTGTTGTGTTTGTGTTTCTTCAGATAATTTAAAGTTTGTGTGTTGTGTTTGTGTTTCTTCAGATAATTTACAGTTTGTGTGTTATGTTTGTGTTTCTTCAGATAATTTAAAGTTTGTGTTGTGTTTGTGTTTCTTCAGATAATTTAAAGTTTGTGTTGTGTTTGTGTTTCTTCAGATAATTTAAAGTTTGTGTGTTGTGTTTGTGTTTCTTCAGATAATTTAAAGTTTGTGTGTTGTGTTTGTGTTTCTTCAGATAATTTAAAGTTTGTGTGTTGTGTTTGTGTTTCTTCAGATAATTAAAAGTTTGTGTGTTGTGTTTGGGTTTCTTCAGATAAAATAAGGTTTGTGTGTTGTGTTTGTGTTTCTTCAGATAATTTAAAATTTGTGTGTTGTGTTTGTGTTTCTTCAGATAAAATAAGGTTTTTGTGTTGTGTTTGTGTTTCTTCAGATAATTTAAAGTTTGTGTGTTGTGTTTGTGTTTCTTCAGATAAAATAAGGTTTGTGTGTTGTGTTTGTGTTTCTTCAGATAATTTAAAGTTTGTGTGTTGTGTTTGTGTTTCTTCAGATAAATAAGGTTTGTGTGTTGTGTTTGTGTTTCTTCAGATAATTTAAATTTTGTGTGTTGTGTTTGTGTTTCTTCAGATAAAATAAGGTTTGTGTGTTGTGTTTGTGTTTCTTCAGATAAAACAAGGTTTGTGTGTTGTTTGTGTTTCTTCAGATAATTTAAAGTTTGTGTGTTGTGTTTCTTCAGATAAAATAAGGTTTGTGTGTTGTGTTTGTGTTTCTTCAGATAAAACAAGGCTTGTGTGTTGTGTTTGTGTTTCTTCAGATAATTTAAATTTTGTGTGTTGTGTTTGTGTTTCTTCAGATAAAATAAGGTTTGTGTGTTGTGTTTGTGTTTCTTCAGATAATTTAAATTTTGTGTGTTGTTTGTGTTTCTTCAGATAATTTAAAGTTTGTGTGTTGTGTTTCTTCAGATAAAATAAGGCTTGTGTGTTGTGTTTGTGTTTCTTCAGATAAAATAAGGTTGGTCATTTTTGTGATTTATTAAGACAAAATACGTCTCCTTGAATTTCCTGTCTTCTCCGCTGCGTTTCGTGCGCTGCGAGATGAGTGTCTTGTGATGCAGCGTGCAGTTCTGCTGTGTTGCCGGGGGTCCCAACGCGGGCAAATCCATGCCAGAATTCATTCAGACATTTGAGAATTCACAGAAATTTAGGAATTAAATAAATTCAGGAATTAATGTAATTCAAGTATTCGATAAGTTTAGGAATTCAAGAAATTTAGGAATTCAATAAATTTAGGAATTTAAGTAATTCAGGAATTCAAGAAATTTAGGAATTCAAGAAATTTAGGAATTCAAGAAATTTAAGAATTCAAGAAATTTAGGAATTTAAGAAATTTAGGAATTCAAGAAATTTAATCATAACTATCTCTTCGTCGTTCATACCTTTCTCATCATCATTCATACATGTTTCTCCTCATACAGTTGTCTTTGTGTTGAAGACTGGTCGATCCATTGCGTCATTTGTCGTAACTTAGGTTACGTGGGATTTTAGTTTGTCACGTATATATATTAGTTTACGTCACGTAAATATGGTAGTTAACGTCTCGTAGATATGGTAGTTTACGTCACGTAAATATGGTAGTTTACGTCACGTAAATATGGTAGTTTACGTCACGTAAATATGGTAGTTAACGTCTCGTAGATATGGTAGTTAACGTCTCGTTGATATGGTAGTTTACGTCACGTAAATATGGTAGTTAACGTCTCGTAGATATGGTAGTTAACGTCTCGTAGATATGGTAGTTAACGTCTCGTTGATATGGTAGTTTACGTCACGTAAATATGGTAGTTTACGTCACGTAAATATGGTAGTTAACGTCTCGTAGATATGGTAGTTAACGTCTCGTTGATATGGTAGTTTACGTCACGTAAATATGGTAGTTAACGTCTCGTAGATATGGTAGTTAACGTCTCGTAGATATGGTAGTTAACGTCTCGTAGATATGGTAGTTAACGTCACGTAAATATGGTAGTTAACGTCTCGTAGATATGGTAGTTAACGTCTCGTAGATATGGTAGTTAACGTCTCATAGATATGGTAGTTAACGTCTCGTAGATATGGTAGTTAACGTCTCGTAGATATGGTAGTTTACGTCTCGTAGATATGGTAGTTTACGTCTCGTAGATATGGTAGTTTACGTCTCGTAGATATGGTAGTTTACGTCTCGTAGATATGGTTGTTTACGTCTCGTAGATATGGTTGTTTACGTCTCGTAGATATGGTTGTTTACGTCTCGTAGATATGGTAGTTTACGTCTCGTAGATATGGTAGTTTACGCCACGTAAATATGGTAGTTTACGTCACGTATAAATGGTAGTTTACGTCGTAAAGAATGATGCAGCATTATAGTATTGAATATGCCCAAAATAAGTGGATAAATATCGCGTGAAAGAAAGTTCGCTGGATTATTCCATCGACTGCCTTTCCGTTGAAATGTTTCTCTAATATCTGCAACATATTGCAGTACGCAAGCAACAAAACAGCATAACGTAGCACACTGCGTGCGTGAGTGTTGTATATGTAAGTGTGTGTTTGTTTGTTTGTGTGTATGTGTGTGTTTGTTTGTACTTGTGTTTAGTTATTCGTCCGTCCGAGGTGTCTCCAAAAAATGTACTCACACTTTGACCGCCCGTTACTCCTGTATTTTGTTTCGATGTATGTCTTTATTGACAAAGATGCAAGTCTTTTAAGTTGAATAAAACAAAATAAAACGCTAAATTTTAAAAACTTGAATGTTATAGAAGAACGACATACATACAAGTCTTGTGAGTTAAACCGAATAAAAACACTCTGTTCGGGTTTCCGTTTTTTGTGTTGTGTTAGAATTGCCAAACTCGTCTTGCCATGACAGTCGCAATTAACGTCTTGCAAAAATTGCCAATCTCGTCTTGCCATGAAAGTTGCAATTACCGTCCTGTATAAATTGTCAATCTTGTCTTGCCATGAAAGTCGCAATTAACGTCTTGCAAAAATTGCCAATCTCGTCTTGCCATGAAAGTTGCAATTAACGTCTTGCAAAAATTGCCAATCTCGTCTCGCCATGAAAGTTGCAATTAACGTCTTGCTAAAATTGCCAATCTCGTCTTGCCATGAAAGTTGCAACTAACGTCTTGCAAAAATTGCCAATCTCGTCTTGCCATGAAAGTCGCAATTAACGTCTTGCAAAAATTGCCAATCTCGTCTTGCCATGAAAGTTGCAATTAACGTCCTGTATAAATTGTCAATCTTGTCTTGCCATGAAAGTTGCAATTAACGTCTTGCAAAAATTGCCAATCTCGTCTTGCCATGAAAGTCGCAATTAACGTCTTGCAAAAATTGCCAATCTCGTCTTGCCATGAAAGTTGCAATTAACGTCCTGTATAAATTGTCAATCTTGTCTTGCCATGAAAGTTGCAACTAACTTCTTGCAAAAATTGCCAATCTCGTCTTGCCATGAAAGTTGCAATTTACGTCTTGCAAAAATTGCCAATCTCGTCTTGCCATGAAAGTCGCAATTAACGTCTTGCAAAAATTGCCAATCTCGTCTTGCCATGAAAGTCGCAATTAACGTCTTGCAAAAATTGCCAATCTCGTCTTGCCATGAAAGTTGCAATTAACGTCCTGTATAAATTGTCAATCTTGTCTTGCCATGAAAGTTGCAATTACCGTCCTGCAAAAATTGCCAATCTCGTCTTGCCATGAAAGTCGCAATTAGCGTCCTGCAAAAATTGCCAATCACGTCTTGCAATAAAAACCGTGATCCAGGTCATATAAGACCCGTAATTCCCTTCTCGAAATATAATACTCATAATTAATTTTATATGATACTCATTATTCACTTCGAGTAGTAATAGTGATTCTCTTTGCATAAGCATTGTAATTCCCATCGCGTTAGAATTGTAATTCACATTACGTTAGAATTGTAATTCCCATCGCGTAAGAATTGTAATTCACATCGCGTTAGAATTGTAATTCCCATCGCGTTAGAATTGTAATTCACATCGCGTTAGAATTGTAATTCACATCGCGTTAGAATTGTAATTCACATCGCGTTAGAATTGTAATTCACATCGCGTTAGAATTGTAATTCCCATCGCGTTAGAATTGTAATTCACATCGCGTTAGAATTGTAATTCACATCGCGTTAGAATTGTAATTCCCATCGCGTAAGAATTGTAATTCACATCGCGTTAGAATTGTAATTCACATCACGTTAGAATTGTAATTCCCATCGCGTAAGAATTGTAATTCACATCGCGTTAGAATTGTAATTCACATCGCGTAAGAATTGTAATTCACATCGCGTTAGAATTGTAATTCCCATCGCGTTAGAATTGTAATTCACATCACGTTAGAATTGTAATTCACATCGCGTAAGAATTGTAATTCACATCGCGTTAGAATTGTAATTCACATCGCGTTAGAATTGTAATTCCCATCGCGTTAGAATTGTAATTCACATCACGTTAGAATTGTAATTCACATCGCGTTAGAATTGTAATTCACATCGCGTTAGAATTGTAATTCCCATCGCGTTAGAATTGTAATTCACATCGCGTTAGAATTGTAATTCACATCGCGTTAGAATTGTAATTCACATCGCGTTAGAATTGTAATTCACATCGCGTTAGAATTGTAATTCACATCACGTTAGAATTGTAATTCACATCACGTTAGAATTGTAATTCCCATCGCGTAAGAATTGTAATTCACATCGCGTTAGAATTGTAATTCACATCGCGTTAGAATTGTAATTCACATCGCGTAAGAATTATAATTCACATCGCGTTAGAATTGTAATTCACATCGCGTTAGAATTGTAATTCCCATCGCGTAAGAATTGTAATTCCCATCGCGTAAGAATTGTAATTCACATCGCGTTAGAATTGTAATTCACATCGCGTTAGAATTGTAATTCACATCGCGTTAGAATTGTAATTCACATCACGTTAGAATTGTAATTCCCATCGCGTAAGAATTGTAATTCACATCACGTTAGAATTGTAATTCCCATCGCGTTAGAATTGTAATTCCCATCGCGTAAGAATTGTAATTCACATCACGTTAGAATTGTAATTCCCATCGCGTTAGAATTGTAATTCCCATCGCGTTAGAATTGTAATTCACATCACGTTAGAATTGTAATTCCCATCGCGTAAGAATTGTAATTCACATCACGTTAGAATTTTAATTCCCATCGCGTAAGAATTGTAATTCCCATCGCGTTAGAATTGTAATTCCCATCGCGTTAGAATTGTAATTCACATCACGTTAGAATTGTAATTCCCATCGCGTAAGAATTGTAATTCACATCGTTAGAATTGTAATTCCCATCGCGTTAGAATTGTAATTCCCATCGCGTTAGAATTGTAATTCCCATCGCGTTAGAATTGTAATTCCCATCGCGTTAGAATTGTAATTCACATCACGTTAGAATTGTAATTCCCATCGCGTAAGAATTGTAATTCACATAACGTTAGAATTGTAATTCCCATCGCGTAAGAATTGTAATTCCCATCGCGTTAGAATTGTAATTCCCATCGCGTTAGAATTGTAATTCCCATCGCGTAAGAATTGTAATTCACATCGCGTAAGAATTGTAATTCACATCGCGTAAGAATTGTAATTCCCATCGCGTAAGAATTGTAATTCACATCGCGTAAGAATTGTAATTCCCATCGCGTAAGAATTGTAATTCACATCGCGTAAGAATTGTAATTCACATCACGTTAGAATTGTAATTCCCATCGCGTAAGAATTGTAATTCACATCACGTTAGAATTGTAATTCCCATCGCGTTAGAATTGTAATTCCCATCGCGTAATAATTGTAATTCACATCGCGTAAGAATTGTAATTCACATCACGTAAGAATTGTAATTCCCATCGCGTCAGAATTGTAATTCCCATCGCGTAAGAATTGTAATTCCCATCGCGTAAGAATTGTAATTCACATCGCGTAAGAATTGTAATTCACATCGCGTTAGAATTGTAATTCCCATCGCGTAAGAATTGTAATTCACATCGCGTAAGAATTGTAATTCACATCACGTAAGAATTGTAATTCACATCACGTAAGAATTGTAATTCCCATCGCGTTAGAATTGTAATTCCCATCGCGTAAGAATTGTAATTCACATCGCGTAAGAATTGTAATTCACATCACGTAAGAATTGTAATTCCCATCGCGTTAGAATTGTAATTCCCATCGCGTAAGAATTGTAATTCCCATCGCGTTAGAATTGTAATTCCCATCGCGTAAGAATTGTAATTCCCATCGCGTAAGAATTGTAATTCCCATCGCGTAAGAATTGTAATTCACATCGCGTAAGAATTGTAATTCACATCACGTAAGAATTGTAATTCACATCACGTAAGAATTGTAATTCCCATCGCGTAAGAATTGTAATTCCCATCGCGTAAGAATTGTAATTCACATCGCGTAAGAATTGTAATTCACATCGCGTAAGAATTGTAATTCACATCACGTAAGAATTGTAATTCCCATCGCGTTAGAATTGTAATTCCCATCGCGTAAGAATTGTAATTCCCATCGCGTAAGAATTGTAATTCCCATCGCGTTAGAATTGTAATTCACATCGCGTTAGAATTGTAATTCCCATCGCGTAAGAATTGTAATTCACATCGCGTTAGAATTGTAATTCACATCGCGTTAGAATTGTAATTCACATCGCGTTAGAATTGTAATTCACATCGCGTTAGAATTATAATTCACATCGCGTTAGAATTGTAATTCACTACGCGTTAGAATTGTAATTCACATCGCGTTAGAATTGTAATTCACATCGCGTTAGAATTGTAATTCACATCGCGTTAGAATTGTAATTCACATTGCGTAAGAATTGTAATTCACATCGCGTTAGAATTGTAATTCACATCGCGTTAGAATTGTAATTCACATCGCGTTAGAATTGTAATTCACATCGCGTTAGAATTGTAATTCACATCGCGTAAGAATTGTAATTCACATCGCGTAAGAATTGTAATTCACATCGCGTTAGAATTGTAATTCACATCGCGTTAGAATTGTAATTCACATCGCGTTAGAATTGTAATTCACATCGCGTTAGAATTGTAATTCACATCGCGTAAGAATTGTAATTCACATCGCGTTAGAATTGTAATTCACATCGCGTTAGAATTGTAATTCACATCGCGTTAGAATTGTAATTCACATCGCGTTAGAATTGTAATTCACATCGCGTTAGAATTGTAATTCACAACGCGTTAGAATTGTAATTCCCATCGCGTTAGAATTGTAATTCACATCGCGTTAGAATTGTAATTCACATCGCGTTAGAATTGTAATTCACATCGCGTTAGAATTGTAATTCACATCGCGTTAGAATTGTAATTCACATCGCGTTAGAATTGTAATTCACATCGCGTTAGAATTGTAATTCACAACGCGTTAGAATTGTAATTCACAACGCGTTAGAATTGTAATTCCCATCGTATAAGAATTGTAATTCCCATCGTATAAGAATTGTAATTCACATCCCGTAAGAACTTTAACTTGCGTCACGTAAGATTCCTAAATCATGTACCGTAAAATCGATGAAAAAAAAGAGAATAGAGATAAAATATTGACCCCTAGTCATCCCGTGCAGCGCTTTGATGCCAAATTCTTCCTTTAATATCAACACCTAATTCCAACATACATAGAACGGAAAAATGTGATTTTTAACTCATACTATACATACAATATGTATACCACACACAAATGTTTTTTTAAATGACACCCACACACACCCACTCACCTCAGAAGCAGCACGACAGCGCGATGACGTAGCGAGCCACAGTCATTTTTGGGCGCAGGAAGGGCTTGGGCGCGTAAGTTATGCTCATTTGCGCGGTATTGAAACTGTACAGGCGTGCGTCAACTAATATTTCTGGGTTTTTTGACCATTCAGACGCGCTTAAACGCGTCAACTGTGTTGTTTCAGAGTTTTGTAACTATTGCAACGCACTTGGACGCGTAAGTTATGCTCATTTGCGCGGTATTGAAACTGTACAGGCGTGCGTCAACTAATATTTCTGGGTTTTTTGACCATTCAGACGCGCTTAAACGCGTCAACTGTGTTGTTTCAGAGTTTTGTAACTATTGCAACGCACTTGGACGCGTAAGCTGTGATGTTTCACGATTTCGTAACTATTGCAACGCACTTGGACGCGTAAGCTGTGATGTTTCACGATTTCGTAAGTATTGCAACGCACTTGGACGCGTAAATCGTATTTAAAATTACATGTTTTTGTGCACTGTTTTGACGCGCTTGAACGCGCATGTTATGAAGAGTTACACGCACAATCAATTTCCTTTTTTGCAAAAGAAATTAAATGCACTATGCTTTGAATGACACGCATGTATTGCCGCTGTTGCCCACTCCTGTACGTATTTTCAGTAGATATTTCTTTGAGTTTCATTGCTTTCACTGAAAATGTTCCTTATAGTGAAGTTATCGATGCATTTCGTTACAAACACTGCTTTTTTTACGTTATGCAATTAGACATTATATCTACTCTGTGTAGTCACTTGGGGAAACAGTACTTGATATTTGAACTTTATGTACACATTTTCAGTCAATACTTAGTACTTGATTTTCACACTTTATGTTCACATTTTCAGTCAACACTTTGCATTTGATATTTGAAGTTCATGTTCACATTTTCAGTCAACACTTCGTACTTGATTTTCACGCTTCACTTTCACATTTTAAAAGAGTACTACGCCATTGCCACTAACGCCTCACGTGCGCATTATAAATCAGTACATCGTGTAAGTACCCACACTGCATGTTTACTCTTTCAATCAGTACCTTGCAGTTGATTTTCACGAATTATGTTACCATTTTAAATTAGTACATCGTTTTTGATATTTAGACTTCATGTTACCGTATTCAATTAGTACTTCATATATGACACTCACACTTCATGGTCACATTTTAAATCAGTACTTTGTATTTGATTTTCACATTTCATTGTCACATTTTGAACGTATTCACTAGTGTTTTAAAATTACCTTCTTTCAAACGAATCATTAATTGTGTTCAGTTTTTGTGTATTAAATCAGTATTTCACATCAGTCTCTAGCGCACGTACTTTCTACCTTTTTTAGATCAATTCCATGAAGGTAGGGACTTGGTTCATAAATGCACATTTTGTATCTACTCTGCAAATGAGTACTTCATAAATGCACATTTTGTATCTACTCTGCAAATGAGTACTTCATAAATACACATTTTGTATCTACTCTGCAAATCAGTATTTCGTATCAACCAATTTTGTCTAGTCCTTGCATCCATTATTAATTTATTTATCATTTTTAGGCAACGAACATTTTTATTCACACTACCCGTCTTTCCAAGCTTCATCTTCGCTCTAAAAATCTAAAATCACTTTAAATCATTTCAAATCACAGGCACTTGAAATTATTGATATCCCCAGTGGGTGTCTTTTGTATTCACCCTCGGTACTACTCTAGTTCACAGTTGGTACCATTTGTAGTCATGCTTGGTACCTTCTATATCCACACGTACAATTTGTAATCACTTAGTACAATTTATACCCGTGCTTAGTACCATTTATCCCCACACTTTGTGCCATTTACACCCACACCTAGTACCATTACATTGCAAAACAAACTTTCTTCTACACTTAAATTTAATACTATTAGCGCCAACACTTCATAACATTTACACCCACATTTGGTATCATTTGGCACCCAAATTTGATGCCATTTATCCCCACATCTGGCCCCATTTATCCTCACATCTGGCACCATTTATTCCTACATTTGGCATCATTTACATCCACATCTGGCACCATTTATCCTCATATCTGGCACCATTTATCCTCACATCTGGCACCATTTACACCCACATCTGGCACCATTTACACCCACATCTGGCACCATTTACACCCACATCTGGCACCATTTACACCCACATCTGGCACCATTTACACCCACATCTGGCTCCATTTATCCCCACAACTGGCTCCATTTACACCCACATCTGGCTCCATTTATCCCCACAACTGGCTCCATTTATCCCCACAACTGGCACCATTTATCCCCACATCTGGCACCATTTACACCCACATCTGGCACCATTTACACCCACAACTGGCTCCATTTATCCCCACAACTGGCTCCATTTATCCCCACAACTGGCACCATTTATCCCCACAACTGGCACCATTTACACCCACATCTGGCACTAATTGTGCTACCACTTCAAATCAACACATCGTACCTGCTCTTGCAACCTAACATCGGTAAACTCCCTCTCGTGTAAGCACTCGATACCAAAATTTGACGTCTCCGTTCAATATCCAACACTCCACGTCTCTAAAGCTGGTCTCAGCTTGCTCATCTAGAGCATTTAACGCGCAGAGACGTAGATTACATAGCTCGATATTTCAGGTTAATTGCGCTTCTCCCATTGCATTACCTGTAAAACTTTTTAATTTTGTACTTTGAAAATTTTATCACTTCTCTCAAGGCCTGAAAACACATTTTTTGTTACCTAAAATTTTTGGCTTGAAAACACATTTTTGTTAAGCATTTCACATTCCCTCGTGAAATTTGTTTTACGTTTACACGTGAAAAATTTTTCGTTTTAAAAAATATTTTAGTGGCATGAGTTATTTTTTGCCCTGATGCGTTTTAATAAACACACATGACGAATTGGATGCTGCCTTCACCGTATGAGTGACGTGATTGTTTCATGTGAGGTGGCAGTGTGTTCTTGCTGTTATTCAGGAAAAATAGTAAATGTGTGCGGTGTTGCGGTAAGTCTTGCACCAGGCTTGCTTAGTGTTATGCCTTTATAAAACGTACCCGATATCGATAACCTATTGTGAACTCAGTGCGTGCTACTCGTATAAAACCTACCCGATATCGACAACGTATTCAGAACACTGTGTTTGCGTACAAGTGTAAAAACTGACAGCGCATTCTTAACTCAGTGTGCATACTTGTATAAAAACTGACCGCATTGACAACTTATTCCTAACACTATTACCATCACCAACCTGTTCCTAACGCTAGTACCATCACCAACCTGTTCCTAACACTAGTACCATCACCAACCTGTTCCTAACACTAGTACCATCACCAACCTGTTCCTAACACTAGTACCATCACCAACCTGTTCCTAACACTAGTACCATCACCAACCTGTTCCTAACACTAGTACCATCACCAACCTGTTCCTAACACTAGTACCATCACCAACCTGTTCCTAACGCTATTACCATCACCAACCTGTTCCTAACGCTAGTACCATCACCAACCTGTTCCTAACACTAGTACCATCACCAACGTTTTCCTAACACTAGTACCATCACCAACCTGTTCCTAACACTAGTACCATCACCAACCTGTTCCTTACACTAGTACCATCACCAACCTGTTCCTTACACTAGTACCATCACCAACCTGTTCCTAACACTAGTACCATCACCAACCTGTTCCTTACACTAGTACCATCACCAACCTGTTCCTAACACTAGTACCATCACCAACCTGTTCCTAACACTAGTACCATCACCAACCTGTTCCTAACACTAGTACCATCACCAACCTGTTTCTAACACTAGTACCATCACCAACCTGTTCCTAACGCTATTACCATCACCAACCTGTTCCCAACACTAGTACCATCACCAACCTGTTCCTTACACTAGTACCATCACCAACCTGTTCCTAACACTAGTACCATCACCAACCTGTTCCTAACACTAGTACCATCACCAACCTGTTCCTAACACTAGTACCATCACCAACCTGTTCCTAACGCTATTACCATCACCAACCTGTTCCCAACACTAGTACCATCACCAACCTGTTCCTAACACTAGTACCATCACCAACCTGTTCCTAACGCTATTACCATCACCAACCTGTTCCTAACGCTATTACCATCACCAACCTGTTCCCAACACTAGTACCATCACCAACCTGTTCCCAACACTAGTACCATCACCAACCTGTTCCCAACACTAGTACCATCACCAACCTGTTCCCAACACTAGTACCATCACCAACCTGTTCCTAACACTAGTACCATCACCAACCTGTTCCTAACACTAGTACCATCACCAACCTGTTCCTAACACTAGTACCATCACCAACCTGTTCCTAACACTAGTACCATCACCAACCTGTCCCTTACACTAGTACCATCACCAACCTGTTCCTAACACTAGTACCATCACCAACCTGTTCCTAACACTAGTAGCATCACCAACCTGTTCCTAACACTAGTACCATCACCAACCTGTTCCTAACACTAGTACCATCACCAACCTGTTCCTAACACTAGTACCATCACCAACCTGTTCCTAACACTAGTACCATCACCAACCTGTTCCTAACACTAGTACCATCACCAACCTGTTCCTAACACTAGTACCATCACCAACCTGTTCTTAACACTAGTACCATCACCAACCTGTTCCTAACACTAGTACCATCACCAACCTGTTCTTAACACTAGTACCATCACCAACCTGTTCTTAACACTAGTACCATCACCAACCTGTTCCTAACACTAGTACCATCACCAACCTGTTCCTAACACTAGTACCATCACCAACCTGTTCTTAACACTAGTACCATCACCAACCTGTTCTTAACACTAGTACCATCACCAACCTGTTCTTAACACTAGTACCATCACAGACCTGTTCCTAACACTAGTACCATCACCAACCTGTTCCTAACACTAGTACCATCACCAACCTGTTCCTTACACTAGTACCATCACAACAACGCCGATGCACCCCTATCATTATTGTAATATATAATATATAATATAATGTATTAATATATAATATAATAATATATAATATAATAATATATAATATAATATAATAATTTAATAATAAAATATAATATATAATCAAATGTGTATAATAACATATAATATATAATATACTATAATATAAATAATAAATATAATCTATATACATATATATATCTGTACACCACTTGGTTCAGTTGGTTCTTCTTTTCATTTCACGTATAGGATTTCAAGAAAATCACCCTTTTAATTCTAGTGTAGACTTCTTTCCAGCAACAATAATGCACCCTTGAGGGCATGGATGCTGGAGTGCCACATTTGAGCACCGCCACTACGGCCGTAACGCGATACTCAGAAGCAAAACAAACATCGGCATCTGAGGATGCGTTATTTCCAACCAAGCCTGATACATATCATCTTGTACATTGGTTTTTTAAATGTCTTGTAACCAACACCAGGACGCCATGACGGTTTCTCCAGGTCAAGACCGGTATCCATTTCAGACACCTTGGGTAGAGTGGGGTATTGTGCATTGAATTTTTCCCCTATACCCAACGGAGAAAATCGCCACCCACACCCGGGATTCGAAACCTCGATGCCTTCACGGAAGGGCAGGTCCTTAAACCACACGGCTATGACGAGCACAAGCAAGATACTCAGAGCGTCCCCAGCGGCATACCCGTGTAAGCGTTTGCGTTAGCTTCCACTCGTTCGTTCATTCGTTCTTTAATTCATTCTTTCGTTCTTTAATTCATTCTTTCGTTCCTTCGTTCGTCGTTCGAGCCTTCGTTCATACATTCGTTCTTTCATTCATTCGTTCGTTTATTCGTTCGTTTGTTCGTTTTTTTATTCTTTCAATTATTCGTCCGATTGTTCGCTCGTCGATTCGTCCTTTCATTCGTTCTTTCTTTCGTTATTTCATCCGTGCGTTCTTTCATCCGTGCATTCAGTAAGCCACCCTTTCACACCCTCACTCACCCACCCACCCGTAAGCAGGTGCCGCCATCGTGCCCTCGTGAATACAATTAAAATAAGAGTACGCGCTAATTTGGGCACCTGGGGTCCGCCACCTGAGGGGCCATTAGACGCCGCCTGTTGCACCTGCGTGCCTGTCTGTCTGTCTGTCTCTGTTTGTCTGTCTGCCTGCCTGTGATGCTTCTGTCTGTCAGTGTCTGTCTGTGTCTGTCTGTGTCTGTCTCTGTGTCTGTCTCTGTGTCTGTCTCTGTGTCTGTCTCTGTGTCTGTCTCTGTGTCTGTCTCTGTGTCTGTCTCTGTGTCTGTCTCTGTGTCTGTCTCTGTGTCTGTCTCTGTGTCTGTCTCTGTGTCTGTCTCTGTGTCTGTCTCTGTGTCTGTCTCTGTGTCTGTCTCTGTGTCTGTCTCTGTGTCTGTCTCTGTGTCTGTCTCTGTGTCTGTCTCTGTGTCTGTCTCTGTGTCTGTCTCTGTGTCTGTCTCTGTGTCTGTCTCTGTGTCTGTCTCTGTGTCTGTCCCTGTGTCTGTCTCTGTGTCTCTCCCTGTCTCTCTCCCTCTCTACCTCACTCTGACTGTACTTTAAGTTAGGTTTGTTACGCGAGTAGTTGGTGTCTAGGGTCAATGGAGTTTTTCAGTAAGGACAAGTAACTTGTACAGGGTGGCCCAGAAGTAATTGACCCTTTTAATTTTCCAATAAAAGGAAAACCATGAACACTAGGGAGTTGAAGCTTGTATGAAGCTAAGGCTATACATTTCCAAGTCATCCTTCATCTCACACACAAGCACACTCACACACACATACACGCCCGCAAACACACACACACATACACGCCCGCAAACACACACACACATACACGCCCGCAAACACACACACACATACACGCCCGCAAACACACACACACATACACGCCTGCAAACACACACACACACACACACACATACACGCCTGCAAACACACACACATACACGCCCGCAAACACACACTCTTACACGCCTGCAAACACACACACACATGTGCAGGCTAACTAAGATGGAAATTTTATCTTTAATTCACAGAGCAGCGCGATGGCTAAGGCGGCAGCATCTGTAGCCGGAGAAGGAAGCTTCATTATAAATGCAGAGCGGAGTAATGACCTCCTGTAGCAATATAATGGCGCTCTGCTGAAGAAGGGTCTGCCTCACTAGTGCTCGCTCTCGTAAGTGTTTAACTCAGACAAACACGACGAGGGTCTCCTGTCAATACGACCAAGACTGTGCGTGTAAAGGTCGCTCTAAAACTAACCTAAACGCTAAACGCCTGCCTTCTAAATTAGCTTCGTTACTCGCTGGTGTTGGATACCTGGATCATGTTGCGTTTCCAGCGAGGAATATCTTGTATTATGCAATTCCTGCTAAAAATTGAGCGCTAGATGTCGGTGTGGTTGTAATGCGTATATTGGATACGAACGCCTTGAATTTCCAGCAAGCTTATGTGCAATTCTATGCTGAAAATAAAACGCTGGAATATCAGTGACTTGGTAATGCGTAAAGCTGACGCCGGTTGTTAACTATAAACTCGGTAAAACTGCCACCGGGAGTAAGCAATCGACCCTGCAAAAGCTGCCAATTGTAGTCAACAATAAACTTTGATTTTCCTTTTTATCGCGAAAGATCACCGATAATCTGTGTAGGATTTTTTCTTTTCGCATCTCAGTAAGACTTCGCCAGCAAAATGGCGGCGCTTTTTCAAATCAAACCTACATATTTCTCGTGAACTGTTTTCAAACGACCACTTGAGTATGTGTTCATTTATCTCTCACTGTATTTAACTTTTGGTTATCTGAATATTATTAATTTTTAAACGAACGGTACTTTTATTGCAATGTAGAGTGATTCAGTTTACAAAAATTTCAGAGCAGCATGCAACCGCACCAAAACCGCAATTGAAAACCGCATCAAAACCCCAGTAGACAACCGCGCCAAAACCACAGTTCACAACCGCACCAAGACCGCTGTTGACAACCATACTAAAACTAACAACCACACCAAAACCGCAGTAGACAAACGCATTAAAACCACAGTATACAACCGCACCAAGACCGCAGTTGACAACCACACTAAAACTAACAACCGCACCAAAACCACAGTAGACAACTGCACCAAAACCACAGTAGACAACCGCACCAAAACAACAGTAGACAACCGCACCAAAACCACAGTAGACAACCGCACCAAAACCACAGTAGACAACCGCACCAAAACCACAGTAGACAACCGCACCAAAACCACAGTAGACAACCGCACCAAAACCACAGTTTACAACCGCTTTAAAACCGCAGTTGACAACCACACCAAAACCACAGTTGACAACCACACCAAAACCACAGTTGACAACCACACCAAAACCACAGTTACCAACCGCACCAAAACGGCTCTCTCGAAATAAAACAAAAAAAACAATCCAGGCGGCGAATTCGGAGGAGTTGCCTTGAGGTGGCATCACAATTTGGCCACGGGCTCAAAATTTGAGTTTCCAGAGCAGAGCGCTAACACAATCACGGCTCGGCTGCTGCAGCCATGCAAATAAAGCAGAGGTCAGCTGAGCGATGCTGGCATGTCTAAAGGAGAGCCGAGTTACGGGCGCCATCTCGCTGCTTGCCGCGCGTGGGGTTGTGACTTTGTGCGCGTGAGTGTTGTGACTTTATGCACCTGGAGGATTGTAGCGCTGCCTTGGTGCGCGTAGGGCTGTGACTTTGTGCACGTGGGTGTTGTGACTTTATGCGCGTGGTGGATTGTAGCGCTGCCTTGGTGCGCGTGGGTGTTGTGACTTTATGCGCGTGGGTGTTGTGACTTTATGTGCGTGGTGGATTGTAGCGCTGCCTTGGTGCGCGTGGGGCTGTGACTTTGTGCGCGTGGGGTTGTGACTTTATGCGCGTGGGTATTGTGACTTTATGCACCTGGAGGATTGTAATGCTGCCTTGCTGCGCGTGGAGGATTACGCCTCTTGCAGAACATAGTGGATCGTGACAACGATGCTTGCCACACGTGAGCGAGATAGCTTGTTGCACGTGGGAGAGTTGAAAGCGCCCTGCATTTGATGCCACTCCTCATTGTTATTTGATGCTTATCAGTTATTGCAGAGTTTGAAATATTTATTACGATGCCCAATAGGAATAATGCAATCAAATAATTTTTCATTTCCTCATGGCGTCACTTTACTAAATTGCAAAACAAATCTGCCTAATTACGACGAAATCAACCGCACAGTATAGCCTCGGAATTTAGACGAATGCGCACGTTGCGGTGGGGAGAATGTAGTCTTTTGGTCTTCTTTGTATCTCGTTGGCTGTTCGAGGAAATTATTTAAACTGTATATTCATGATCTAATTTGTTGCGATAAACATTTTAAAAGATTCGTACGAATCCACATTTCAAGCATTGACTATATTTTTTTTTCTTTTTTTTACAACACTTCGTTAAAAAGCCTCCTAAACGTACTACTTCATTACCGCAAGCATAGTGATTGTGCAAACATTTTGACCACGTCAGGCGTGGTTCTGTGATAGCACAAAATGATTGTGTGACAGCACGAAATGATTGTGTGATAGCACAAAATGATTGGGTGATAGCACAAAATGATTGTGTGATAGCACAAAATGATTGGGTGATAGCACAAAATGATTGGGTGATAGCACAAAATGATTGGGTGATAGCACAAAATGATTGGGTGATAGCACAAAATGATTGGGTGATAGCACAAAATGATTGGGTGATAGCACAAAATGATTGAGTGATAGCACAAAATGATTGAGTGATAGCACAAAATGATTGAGTGATAGCACAAAATGATTGTGTGATAGCACAAAATGATTGTGTGATAGCACAAAAGGATTGGGTGATAGCACAAAATGATTGTGTGATAGCACAAAAGGATTGGGTGATAGCACAAAAGGATTGGGTGATAGCACAAAATGATTGGGTGATAGCACAAAATGATTGGGTGATAGCACAAAATGATTGCGTGATAGCACAAAATGATAGCGTGACAGCACAAAAGGATTGTGTGACAGCACAAAAGGATTGTGTGACAGCACAAAATGATAACGTGACAGCACAAAATGATAACGTGACAGCACAAAACGATTGCGTGACAGCACAAAATGATTGTGTGACAGCACAAAATGATTGTGTGACAGCACAAAACGATTGTGTGATTTCAAAAGTATTTGAGATATTTTTTGCGCAATCTGGCAATGATTGCGTCGTCTGAGTGCATGATTGCGCAAACCAATACCATGTCTTCTAACGCCGCTGAAAAGGAACGAAATTTTTTTTTGGAATTCATAGAAGAATATGGGTCATTGAAAAAAAACAAGAAACAAGAAAACAAGAAACAAGAAACAAGTTCAAGAAAAAACGTCTTCACGTGGAAAAGATAGATGTCATCAAAAAAATACGTTCGCTGGTATATATCCACTGCGATCGCAGTACAACTACATTTGTTCGTGCTCCGTAATAATCGACACTAGTAATGATTTACTTCAAGGTTTTGCAGTTTGCAAAGTCTAACTACAAATAAAATAGCAAGGATATCACTTTTAAAATAGACACTATTTCTTAGAGAGTTTAATAGGTCAGAACTAAAAATATAAACGGAAAAAAATGAACGTTTCGGCCACAAGGGACATCTCCAGCATCTGGGAAAACAAAAGATTTTTCATAGAGACAAAAACAAACAAAAAAGAATATACACACTTATGATTAACATTCGTAATTGCTAACAGGAAATTTGCAAGGGGAAGGAAGATTGGGCATCATTTAAAACCGGTTTGTCTTTCATGATAAAAAGAGACTCTAAAATTCGAAGATCTGTTTGACTAGAAGATGCTGCAATGTTGTCATTGCGCACTGTGTGCGTCTGAGTACGTTGGGTCCACACAAAGGGCCTTGCGTGCTCGTGTAGCAGAGCATGCTGGACGAAGCTTTCGAACAAACACAATAGGCCTCTTGCTTCTCCCTCTCAATCTTCTGTGCTTGCACTTGCAGAAAAGTGCGACCTGCCTGTTCGTTTAGATGATTTCCAGATAATTGCAACATCTTCTATTCAAACAGATCTTCGAATTTTAGAGTCTCTTTTTATCATGGAAGACAAACCAGTTTTAAATGATGCCCAATCTTCCTTCCCCTTGCAAATTTCCTGTTAGCAATTACAAATGTTAATCATATGTGTGTATTATTTTTTTGTTTGTTTTTGTCTCTATGAAAAATCTCTTGTTTTCCCAGATGCTGAAGATGACCCTTGTGGTCGAAACGTTCATTTTTTTCCTTTTATATTTTTAGTTCTGACCTATTAAACTCTCTAAGAAATAGTGTCTATTTTAAAAGTGACTATCCTTGCTATTTTATTTGTAGTCGACACCAGTACTGCTAGATGTGAGCTAAATTGGTGCGTAAAATGATTGTACAGTCTGTGTCATTTGTCAAATAATTTTCGTAGTCATGTTGCTTAGATTATTCGTAAGTTTATGTGGCTCTTAAGAAGCAACTTCAAGAAAAAAACACGCACTTTCCAATCCATTGCCATTCACCAACAAATGCGAACTTTTTGACCGCTCTTCGCTTAATCAAGAGTTAGCTCCATAAAAACTTCTTTTTACCACGCATCGTTAGGAAGCAACTTCGAAAAAAACACAGACTTTCCAGTCCATTGCTCAACAAGTTATTCACGCGTCCGATGCTTGAGAGAACAAAAGCCTGCGCTGCTCAATTATTTCGTTAGCTATTCAGAGGCCGAGACATGTTGATCAGAATGCTCTGGTAGCTAATCCCCTTTGCCGGAGTGACAGAGACGGACGGGTGATCTCGCGCACGAGACGGTGACCGATGCGATGTCTTTCTCATCGAGACGCAGCTTCTATTTTGTGAGGGGCGGTCACGCGCATGCGCACAGCACCATCTTCATTGGCGCCTTTGAGAGCAACGATTGACGCATTTTTCATCCCCCTTCTTTGTGCTGTTTATTTTGGGCGTTGCATAGAGTTTGTTTTATACTTGCGTAGTTATGGCGGAACTCTGTGCTGTTTATTTGCTATATATTTTATTTTAATGTTGAATAAAATTAATTTTATTCTAGGGTTGTTATGGCAGAACTCTGTCATTTATTTCAAGCGGTGAATACAATTTTTCAAGTGTTGAATGAAATTTATTTTAAGCGTTGAATGAAATTTATTTTAAGCGTTGAATGAAATTTATTTTAAGCGTTGAATGAAATTTATTTTAAGCGTTGAATGAAATTTATTTTAAGCGTTGAATGAAATTTATTTTAAGCGTTGAATGAAATTTATTTTAAGCGTTGAGTGAAATTTATTTTAAGCGTTGAATGAAATTTATTTTAAGCGTTGAATGAAATTTATTTTAAGCGTTGAATGAAATTTATTTTATTTGTGGGTTTTATGGTAGAAGTCTATTAATTTATGGTATTTATACATAATATAATATAAATATATAATATTACTATAAATAACAGCTAGACACGTTCCCTCTTCCCCCATTTTTACAACACGCAAAGGCTTGTTCCAATTCACGCTCATTTACAAATAGACCTTTGGAACTTTTGTCTGGCGTGCCCGCTGTGCTACTTTAATTTTTCACGCCTTCTTCACCATCTCTTCTTTGTCTGATCTTCCTTCCCATGTTGCTGTTTCTATGCGCAGGGTATCCTGTATTAGAGCAAAGCACACCTTGTGCATAGATTCCCCGTTTTCTACAGTTCGTACTATATGGGCTTTCCCTTCGCTCTCATGAGACTGCCTTCCCTGAGGTCGAGGAACTTCCAACTGATTTAATAATATTAATTATAATAAAAACATCTGGAAATTTATTAAACCATGAATATAAGAAAAACACGTAAGACGACCACATGACACGTCTGCAGAAGAGTTTGCGACATGACCTATCGATGTTTCTTTTGACAAAGTTTCAACAATATTTAAAATTATTGGTGTTTAATGGACCCTGTCAATGTTCGGTTTTATATATTGCTAACAACTTTTGAATTAAAATTTGACTTGAACATCGAACTTCAGTTAACCGATCGCAGTCAACGTGTTGTGAGAGGCAACTGAAAAAAACACTTGCCAGTCCTTTGCCACTCTCCTGCGGTCCACTTTGACACGAGTTGAACGAGTGGTCAGGTGGACAGGAGTTACCATCTGCTAATTACGAGCCACTCTGCTCTTTATGTACAGTACGTCCCACAAAAACCCGAACCGAGTATTTATTTTCCTGTATCAGTAATACCATCAAAAGAATACCATAAGCATTTTATTTCTAGCAAAATAATTTTTAACATTAACCTTTAGAAAAGGTATTACCGATTATGATGGTATTACTGCTACGGGAAAATTAATACTCTGTTCGGGTTTCTGAGGGACATACTGTTTTTCCATTACATGCAGTTCCCTACGAAGTGTTTATTCAGAAAGAACAGGAAAATGGCCATCATCGTCGTTTTGCAATAGTTCTCTCGATGATTATCTCGATTTTCAGAATGATGTAGATGGTATAAATTATGTCGATTGTAAAAACGATCTTGATAGTAAAAATGATGGTGAAAATAATGTCGATGCTAAAAATGATGACGATGGTTAAAATGTCGATGATAAAAATCCTGTCGATGGTAAATATGATGATGGTAAAATAATGTCAATGCTAAAAATAATGTCGATGCTAAAAATGATGTCGATGCTAAAAATTATGTCGATGCTAAAAATTTCGTTGCTAAAATGATGATAAAAATGATGTCGATGATAAAAATGATTTCGATGGTAAAAATGTCGATGGCATAAATCATGTAGATGGTATAAATCATGTAGATGGTATAAATCATGTAGATGGTATAAATCATGTAGATGGTATAAATCATGTAGATGGTATAAATCATGTAGATGGTATAAATCATGTAGATGGTATAAATCAAGTACATGGTTAAAATCGTGTCGATGGTAAACCAGATGCAAAGCGGTTCTGGTCAACAATTCGCAACACGCGGAGGCGGTGTCTATTGATTAAATTTTTTCCGACCACAATAATACCTTCAACTGCCGTGTATACCGGATTTTTTCCATTGTTCCCCCTATAACAGCACGGCATGAAACGCCAGCGAATATCACAACTTCCCACATTGTATGTCCTTTAGCGGCTGAGTTTGGCCCAACCAAATGCAAAAGCTCCTTCTCGCTGTTCCGAGACGTTTTGTCATCGTCCCATCATTTTAGAGCAGGGGTCCAAACCTGGGGCGCTTGCAACCCCTGGGGGTGACAGGCGATATTCCAGGGGGTGACAGATGGTAATCAAGGGGGTGACAGACGATATTCCAGGGGGTGACAGACGATATTCCAGGGGGTGACAGACGATATTCCAGGGGGTGACAGACGATATTCCAGGGGGTGACAGACGATATTCCAGGGGGTGACAGACTATATTCCAGGGGGTGACAGACTATATTCCAGGGGGTGACAGACTATATTCCAGGGGGTGACAGACGATATTCCAGGGGGTGACAGACGATATTCCAGGGGGTGACAGACGATATTCCAGGAGGTGACAGACGATATTCCAGGGGGTGACAGACGATATTCCAGGGGGTGACAGACGATATTCCAGGGGGTGACAGACGATATTCCAGGGGGTGACAGACGATATTCCAGGGGGTGACAGACGATATTCCAGGGGGTGACAGACGATATTCCAGGGGGTGACAGACTATATTCCAGGGGGTGACAGACGATATTCCAGGGGGTGACAGACGATATTCCAGGGGGTGACAGACGATATTCCAGGGGGTGACAGACTATATTCCAGGGGGTGACAGACGATATTCCAGGGGGTGACAGACGATATTCCAGGGGGTGACAGACGATATTCCAGGGGGTGACAGACGATATTCCAGGGGGTGACAGACTATATTCCAGGGGGTGACAGACGATATTCCAGGGGGTGACAGACGATATTCCAGGGGGTGAAAGACGATATTCTAGGGGGTGACAGACGATATTCCAGGGGGTGACAGACGATATTCCAGGGGGTGACAGACTATATTCCAGGGGGTGACAGACGATATTCCAGGGGGTGACAGACGATATTCCAGGGGGTGACAGACGATATTCCAGGGGGTGACAGACGATATTCCAGGGGGTGACAGACGATATTCCAGGGGGTGACAGACGATATTCCAGGGGGTGACAGACGATATTCCAGGGGGTGACAGACGATATTCCAGGGGGTGACAGACGATATTCCAGGGGGTGACAGACGATATTCCAGGGGGTGACAGACGATATTCCAGGGGGTGACAGACGATATTCCAGGGGGTGACAGACGATATTCCAGGGGGTGACAGACTATATTCCAGGGGGTGACAGACGATATTCCAGGGGGTGACAGACGATATTCCAGGGGGTGACAGACTATATTCCAGGGGGTGACAGACGATATTCCAGGGGGTGACAGACGATATTCCAGGGGGTGACAGACGATATTCCAGGGGGTGACAGACGATATTCCAGGGGGTGACAGACGATATTCCAGGGGGTGACAGACGATATTCCAGGGGGTGACAGACTATATTCCAGGGGGTGAAAGACGATATTCCAGGGGGTGACAGACGATATTCCAGGGGGTGACAGACGATATTCCAGGGGGTGACAGACGATATTCCAGGGGGTGACAGACGATATTCCAGGGGGTGACAGACGATATTCCAGGGGGTGACAGACGATTCTCAAGGGGGTTCGAGAAAATTCAGGTAAATATTAGGATTTTCGCTGTATGTTGGCATTTTTCTTCCAGGGGGTTCGAGAAAATCCAGGTAAATGATATGATGTTGGTAATTTGTTTACATTTTACTCTCAGGGGGTACAAGAACAGTCCAGGAGAATAATAGGATATTGGCTACATGTCGCCATTTTTTTACGGGTGCGAGGTTCGAACTAATTTCTTTAGGGGTGCGGGGCATAAAGAAGTTGGGAGACTTTCGTAAATACTTTCGTAAATACTTTCGTAAATACTTTCGTAAATACTTTCGTAAATACTTTCGTAAATACTTTCGTAAATACTTTCGTAAATACTTTCGTAAATACTTTCGTAAATACTTTCGTAAATACTTTCGTAAATACTTTCGTAAATACTTTCGTAAATACTTTCGTAAATACTTTCGTAAATACTTCTGTATATAGTTTTGTAAATATTTTTGTAAATACTTTCGTAAATACTTTCGTAAATAATTTCGTAAATACTTTCGTAAATACTTTCGTAAATACTTTCGTAAATACTTTCGTAAATACTTTCGTAAATACTTTCGTAAATACTTTCGTAAATACTTTCGTAAATACTTTCGTAAATACTTTCGTAAATACTTTCGTAAATACTTTCGTAAATACTTTCGTAAATACTTTCGTAAATACTTTCGTAAATACTTTCGTAAATACTTTCGTAAATACTTTCGTAAATACTTTCGTAAATACTTTCGTAAATACTTTCGTAAATACTTTCGTAAATACTTTCGTAAATACTTCTGTATATAGTTTTGTAAATATTTTTGTAAATACTTTCGTAAATACTTTACTTTTGTGAATACTTTCGTAAATACTTTCGTAAATACTTTCGTAAATACTTTCGTAAATACTTTCGTAAATACTTTCGTAAATACTTTCGTAAATACTTTCGTAAATACTTTCGTAAATACTTCTGTATATAGTTTTGTAAATATTTTTGTAAATACTTTCGTAAATACTTTCGTAAATACTTTCGTAAATACTTTCGTAAATACTTTCGTAAATACTTTCGTAAATACTTTCGTAAATACTTTCGTAAATACTTTCGTAAATACTTTCGTAAATACTTTCGTAAATACTTTCGTAAATACTTTCGTAAATACTTTCGTAAATACTTTCGTAAATACTTTCGTAAATACTTTCGTAAATACTTTCGTAAATACTTTCGTAAATACTTTCGTAAATACTTTCGTAAATACTTTCGTAAATACTTTCGTAAATACTTTCGTAAATACTTTCGTAAATACTTTCGTAAATACTTTCGTAAATACTTTCGTAAATACTTTCGTAAATACTTTCGTAAATACTTTCGTAAATACTTCTGTATATAGTTTTGTAAATATTTTTGTAAATACTTTCGTAAATACCTTCGTAAATACCTTCGTAAATACTTTCGTAAATACTTTCGTAAATACTTTCGTAAATACTTTCGTAAATACTTTCGTAAATACTTTCGTAAATACTTTCGTAAATACTTTCGTAAATACTTTCGTAAATACTTTCGTAAATACTTTCGTAAATACTTTCGTAAATACTTTCGTAAATACTTCTGTATATAGTTTTGTAAATATTTTTGTAAATACTTTCGTAAATACTTTACTTTTGTGAATACTTTCGTAAATACTTTCGTAAATACTTTCGTAAATACTTTCGTAAATACTTTCGTAAATACTTTCGTAAATACTTTCGTAAATACTTTCGTAAATACTTTCGTAAATACTTTCGTAAATACTTTCGTAAATACTTTCGTAAATACTTTCGTAAATACTTTCGTAAATACTTTCGTAAATACTTTCGTAAATACTTTCGTGAATACTTTCGTAAATACTTTCGTAAATACTTTCGTAAATACTTTCGTGAATACTTTCGTAAATACTTTCGTAAATACTTTCGTGAATACTTTCGTAAATACTTTCGTAAATACTTTCGTAAATACTTTCGTAAATACTTTCGTAAATACTTTCGTAAATACTTTCGTAAATACTTTCGTAAATACTTTCGTAAATACTTTCGTAAATACTTTCGTAAATACTTTCGTAAATACTTTCGTAAATACTTTCGTAAATACTTTCGTAAATACTTTCGTAAATACTTTCGTAAATACTTTCGTAAATACTTTCGTAAATACTTTCGTAAATACTTTCGTAAATACTTTCGTAAATACTTTCGTGAATACTTTCGTGAATACTTTCGTGAATACTTTCGTGAATACTTTCGTGAATACTTTCGTGAATACTTTCGTAAATACTTCTGTATGTAGTTTTGTAAATATTTTTGTAAATACTTTCGTAAATACTTTACTTTTGTAAATACTTTCGTAAATACTTTACTTTTGTAGATACTTTCGAAAATATTTTCGTAAATACTTTCGTGAATACTTTCGTGAATACTTTCGTGAATACTTTCGTGAATACTTTCGTAAATACTTCTGTATGTAGTTTTGTAAATATTTTTGTAAATACTTTCGTAAATACTTTACTTTTGTAAATACTTTCGTAAATACTTTACTTTTGTAGATACTTTCGAAAATATTTTCGTAAATACTTTCGTAAATACTTTCGTAAATACTTTCGTGAATACTTTCGTGAATACTTTCGTGAATACTTTCGTGAATACTTTCGTAAATACTTCTGTATGTAGTTTTGTAAATATTTTTGTAAATACTTTCGTAAATACTTTACTTTTGTGAATACTTTCGTAAATACTTTCGTAAATACTTTCGTAAATACTTTCGTAAATACTTTCGTAAATACTTTCGTAAATACTTTCGTAAATACTTTCGTAAATACTTCTGTATATAGTTTTGTAAATATTTTTGTAAATACTTTCGTAAATACTTTCGTAAATACTTTCGTAAATACTTTCGTAAATACTTTCGTAAATACTTTCGTAAATACTTTCGTAAATACTTTCGTAAATACTTTCGTAAATACTTTCGTAAATACTTTCGTAAATACTTTCGTAAATACTTTCGTAAATACTTTCGTAAATACTTTCGTAAATACTTTCGTAAATACTTTCGTAAATACTTTCGTAAATACTTTCGTAAATACTTTCGTAAATACTTTCGTAAATACTTTCGTAAATACTTTCGTAAATACTTTCGTAAATACTTTCGTAAATACTTTCGTAAATACTTTCGTAAATACTTTCGTAAATACTTTCGTAAATACTTTCGTAAATACTTTCGTAAATACTTCTGTATATAGTTTTGTAAATATTTTTGTAAATACTTTCGTAAATACCTTCGTAAATACCTTCGTAAATACTTTCGTAAATACTTTCGTAAATACTTTCGTAAATACTTTCGTAAATACTTTCGTAAATACTTTCGTAAATACTTTCGTAAATACTTTCGTAAATACTTTCGTAAATACTTTCGTAAATACTTTCGTAAATACTTTCGTAAATACTTTCGTAAATACTTCTGTATATAGTTTTGTAAATATTTTTGTAAATACTTTCGTAAATACTTTACTTTTGTGAATACTTTCGTAAATACTTTCGTAAATACTTTCGTAAATACTTTCGTAAATACTTTCGTAAATACTTTCGTAAATACTTTCGTAAATACTTTCGTAAATACTTTCGTAAATACTTTCGTAAATACTTTCGTAAATACTTTCGTAAATACTTTCGTAAATACTTTCGTAAATACTTTCGTAAATACTTTCGTAAATACTTTCGTGAATACTTTCGTAAATACTTTCGTAAATACTTTCGTAAATACTTTCGTGAATACTTTCGTAAATACTTTCGTAAATACTTTCGTGAATACTTTCGTAAATACTTTCGTAAATACTTTCGTAAATACTTTCGTAAATACTTTCGTAAATACTTTCGTAAATACTTTCGTAAATACTTTCGTAAATACTTTCGTAAATACTTTCGTAAATACTTTCGTAAATACTTTCGTAAATACTTTCGTAAATACTTTCGTAAATACTTTCGTAAATACTTTCGTAAATACTTTCGTAAATACTTTCGTAAATACTTTCGTAAATACTTTCGTAAATACTTTCGTAAATACTTCTGTATATAGTTTTGTAAATATTTTTGTAAATACTTTCGTAAATACCTTCGTAAATACCTTCGTAAATACTTTCGTAAATACTTTCGTAAATACTTTCGTAAATACTTTCGTAAATACTTTCGTAAATACTTTCGTAAATACTTTCGTAAATACTTTCGTAAATACTTTCGTAAATACTTTCGTAAATACTTTCGTAAATACTTTCGTAAATACTTTCGTAAATACTTTCGTAAATACTTCTGTATATAGTTTTGTAAATATTTTTGTAAATACTTTCGTAAATACTTTACTTTTGTGAATACTTTCGTAAATACTTTCGTAAATACTTTCGTAAATACTTTCGTAAATACTTTCGTAAATACTTTCGTAAATACTTTCGTAAATACTTTCGTAAATACTTTCGTAAATACTTTCGTAAATACTTTCGTAAATACTTTCGTAAATACTTTCGTAAATACTTTCGTAAATACTTTCGTAAATACTTTCGTAAATACTTTCGTGAATACTTTCGTAAATACTTTCGTAAATACTTTCGTAAATACTTTCGTGAATACTTTCGTAAATACTTTCGTAAATACTTTCGTGAATACTTTCGTAAATACTTTCGTAAATACTTTCGTAAATACTTTCGTAAATACTTTCGTAAATACTTTCGTAAATACTTTCGTAAATACTTTCGTAAATACTTTCGTAAATACTTTCGTAAATACTTTCGTAAATACTTTCGTAAATACTTTCGTAAATACTTTCGTAAATACTTTCGTAAATACTTTCGTAAATACTTTCGTAAATACTTTCGTAAATACTTTCGTAAATACTTTCGTAAATACTTTCGTAAATACTTTCGTAAATACTTTCGTGAATACTTTCGTGAATACTTTCGTGAATACTTTCGTGAATACTTTCGT
Organism: Morinoia aosen; assembly: GCA_030386875.1. Lineage (NCBI taxonomy): Eukaryota > Metazoa > Arthropoda > Malacostraca > Amphipoda > Talitridae > Morinoia > Morinoia aosen. The sequence goes on along the minus strand of CM059572.1, from coordinate 52,399,760 downwards.
GAATACTTTCGTGAATACTTTCGTAAATACTTCTGTATGTAGTTTTGTAAATATTTTTGTAAATACTTTCGTAAATACTTTACTTTTGTAAATACTTTCGTAAATACTTTACTTTTGTAGATACTTTCGAAAATATTTTCGTAAATACTTTCGTAAATACTTTCGTAAATACTTTCGTGAATACTTTCGTGAATACTTTCGTGAATACTTTCGTGAATACTTTCGTAAATACTTCTGTATGTAGTTTTGTAAATATTTTTGTAAATACTTTCGTAAATACTTTACTTTTGTAAATACTTTCGTAAATACTTTACTTTTGTAGATACTTTCGAAAATATTTTCGTAAATACTTTCGTTGTGAGACTTTCATTGGTTATGGATATTTAGAAGTATACAGCTCGGTTATTGTATTCATCGAAAGTCTTAGAGCTACTGAGAAACAAGCCTATACCTTGCAACGCCCTGAGTAGACTGATGCCTGTCCAGTACCTACGTATAACATAAACTTCGGAGTCGCAACTTTGAGCACCGATTCATGAACTTAGTGATTAACTGGAGTTTGAAAAACAATGGATGATTAACACTTTAACTGCGATGGGTTAAACTGAAGTTCAATATTCAATTCAAATTTAAAGTCAATTGTGGTAACCAACTTTGAAAACAGCAAACATCAACTGGATCGGGCGTTTATTTAGCTTTCATTCAGTTTTAACAAAAAATGAGTTGGCGACTGCAGGTGGGTCAGCAGCACTATGAAAATTACATAAGTGACCACCGGTGGTTCACTTCGCAGGAAATGTGTTAATTTTTATGAACGTAGGAATTAAATGGAGCTTGAAAAACAATGGGTGATTAATTTTTATGAACTTAGTAATTAAATGGAGCTTGAAAAACAATGGGTGATTAATTTTTCGCGTGCGTAGCTTTTACCTAAGTTATTCAAATTTTTCTATTTATCAATACCTCATCATGAATGTTCTCGATTTTGATGTTTAAAAACATAGCACATATGTTGATGGTCCATGTACTAATTGCTCCCACCTACCTACCTGCTTGCGTATTCGCGTACCGATCACTATGTGTAATGCTGTCAATATTTATGTGGCTAAGAATCACGCTTTCAAAGATTCTGATAACAATGCAGCCAAGAATAACCCTTCAAAAGATTCTGATAACAATGCAGCCAAGAACAACTCTTCAAAACATTCTGATAACAATGCAGCCAAGAATAACCCTTCAAAAGATTCTGATAACAATGCAGCCAAGAATAACCCTTCAAAAGATTCTGATAACAATGCAGCCAAGAATAACCCTTCAAAACATTCTGATAACAATGCAGCCAAGGACAACCCTTCAAAACATTCTGATAACAATGCAGCCAAGAACAACCCTTCAAAAGAGTCTGATAACAATGCAGTCAAGAACAACCCTTCAAAAGATTCTGATAACAATGCGGCCAAGAACAACCCTTCAAAACATTCTGATAACAATGCAGCCAAGAACAACCCTTCAAAACATTCTGGTAACAATGCAGCCAAGAACAACACTGCAAATATTCTGATAACAATGCAGCCAAGAACAACCCTTCAAAAGATTCTGATAACAATGCGGCCAAGAACAACCCTTCAAAAGATTCTGATAACACTGCGGCCAAGAACAACCCTTCAAAAGATTCTGATAACAATGCAGCCAAGAACAACACTGCAAATATTCTGATAACAATGCAGCCAAGAACAACCCTTCAAAAGATTCTGATAACAATGCAGCCAAGAACAACACTGCAAATATTCTGATAACAATGCAGCCAAGAACAACCCTTCAAAAGATTCTGATAACAATGCAGCCAAGAACAACCCTTCAAAAGATTCTGATAACAATGCGGCCAAGAACAACCCTTCAAAAGATTCTGATAACAATGCGGCCAAGAACAACCCTTCAAAAGATTCTGATAACAATGCAGCCAAGAATAACCCTTCAAAAGATTCTGATAACAATGCAGCCAAGAATAACCCTTCAAAACATTCTGATAACAATGCAGCCAAGAACAACCCTTCAAAAGAGTCTGATAACAATGCAGCCAAGAACAACACTGCAAATATTCTGATAACAATGCAGCCAAGAACAACCCTTCAAAAGATTCTGATAACAATGCGGCCAAGAACAACCCTTCAAAAGATTCTGATAACAATGCGGCCAAGAACAACCCTTCAAAAGATTCTGATAACAATGCGGCCAAGAACAACCCTTCAAAAGATTCTGATAACAATGCGGCCAAGAACAACCCTTCAAAAGATTCTGATAACAATGCGGCCAAGAACAACCCTTCAAAAGATTCTGATAACAATGCGGCCAAGAACAACCCTTCAAAAGATTCTGATAACAATGCGGCCAAGAACAACCCTTCAAAAGATTTTGATAACAATGTAGCCAAGAATACCACTTCAAAAGATTCTGAGAACAATGTAGCCAAGAATACCACTTCAAAAGATTCTGATAACAATGTAGCCAAGAATACCACTTCAAAAGATTTTGATAACAATGCAGCCAAGAATACCACTTCAAAAGATTCTGATAACAATGTAGCCAAGAATACCACTTCAAAAGATTTTGATAACAATGCAGCCAAGAATACCACTTCAAAAGATTCTGAGAACAATGTAGCCAAGAATACCACTTCAAAAGTTTCTGATAACAATGTAGCCAAGAATACCACTTCAAAGGATTTTGATAACAATGCAGCCAAGAATACCACTTCAAAAGATTCTGATAACAATGCAGCCAAGAATACCACTTCAAAAGATTCTGATAACAATGCAGCCAAGAATACCACTTCAAAAGATTCTGAGAACAATATAGCCAAGAATATCACTTCAAAAGATTTTGATAACAATGCAGCCAAGAATCCCACTTCAAAAGATTCTGATAACAATGTAGCCAAGAATACCACTTCAAAAGATTTTGATAACAATGCAGCCAAGAATACCACTTCAAAAGATTATGATAACAATGTAGCCAAGAATACCACTTCGAAAAATTTTGATAACAATGCAGCCAAGAATACCACTTCAAAAGATTCTGATAACAATGCAGCCAAGAATACCACTTCAAAAGATTCTGATAACAATGCAGCCAAGAATACCACTTCAAAAGATTCTGATAACAATGCAGCCAATAATACCACTTCAAAAGATTCTGATAACAATGCAGCCAAGAATACCACTTCAAAAGATTCTGATAACAATGCAGCCAAGAATACCACTTCAAAACATTCCGATTACAATGCAGCCAAGAATACCACTTCAAAACATTCCGATTACAATGCAGCCAAGAATACCACTTCAAAACATTCCGATTACAATGCAGCCAAGAATACCACTTCAAAACATTCCGATTGCAATGCAGCCAAGAATACCACTTCAAAACATTCCGATTACAATGCAGCCAAGAATACCACTTCAAAAGATTCTGATAACAATGCAGCCAAGAATACCACTTCAAAAGATTCTGATAACAATGCAGCCAAGAATACCACTTCAAAAGATTCTGATAATGCAGCCAAGAATACCACTTCAAAACATTCCGATTACAATGCAGCCAAGAATACCACTTCAAAACATTCCGATTACAATGCAGCCAAGAATACCACTTCAAAACATTCCGATTGCAATGCAGCCAAGAATACCACTTCAAAACATTCCGATTACAATGCAGCCAAGAATACCACTTCAAAAGTTTCTGATAACAATGCAGCCAAGAATACCACTTCAAAAGATTCTGATAATTCAGCCAAGAATACCACTTCAAAACATTCCGATTACAATGCAGCCAAGAATAACCCTTGAAAATATTCCAAGCGGAAAACTTATCTCGGTCTTCGAATCACACCGCGACGAATTTCCCTCCATTGGCATTGAACAGTTCAACTTCCATGTAGTTTCCTCTTTGAAGGGATAAAATTGTTACAAGTTCGAGAATGAGCACTCCAAGGGGAAGATGTGGGGTACAGAGCTGCAAGTTAGTTGAGCGTTCTTTAGTTGAATTACAACAGGTTTTTGTTTGGTTACGGAACGTCTTTCTCAGCTCACTGCTGTCTTCTTTTTCAACGCCCATTACTTCTCCGTCAAAATTTACCTTGCTATGTAATTTTTTCGATCTCGCTGTTCTATGCGCGAGGTATGTGGGAGTACCTCGTGCATAGATTCCCCGTTCCTTTACTTCATCCTAAATTGTGCTTTCCTTCTTCCTCTCTTAAGTAAGCCCTCATCGTGTTAGAGAGCCTGTATTAAATTTAAACTTCACAATATCACCATTTTACTCGTACATACGATGCAAATTACTACCAGTATATTCATTGTATTTACACATTATTTTTATCATTCTTTCGCGTGTAATCACTATGAAGATAATCGGGCCGATTATCACCCTCACGCTTAATATCCGTGCGCTGCTAATCATCACAGTGATAATCGATACTATAAGCATAATGAGCATTCAGTATCAACCAACGCAGTCGTAGTAGTGCTACTACATAATATCCAGCATAACTGCCTTGGTACCAACTGATTATTATTGCTATACTAGTGTACTCAGATCGCTAAAAATGACGGGATTCAATACCTTTCTTCAACAAATTTTCCAGATGTGGATGGCAAACAAATATATCCATCCTAACAGTACCCGCGATGAAAAATATTCTTGTAGTTGTGCACTGTTGAAACTCGTATCACAGATACGGTCATTGTAACTATCCTTATGAGCGTGACAGAGAAATGGAAGAAGCAGACTCCAAACAAATAAACCAAAGGTATTGTTAGGTAGCTGCAGGGCGCGTAGAAATTCCACGGACAATGTCATCGTTAAGCTAGGTAGACCCGTGAAAAAATCCCGTTAACATTTCCTAACCCATGCTAACCTATCCGAACCTATCCTGATAAAATGTCAAACATATCAATGCATGTATAGGCCATCTTTTAATGTTATAGGCCGTCAATTCGGTATCCACGATACCGCAAACTCAGACGAGAGCGCATCGGACGGACTAAGTAACAGAGGAAGGATCAAGCAGCCTGATTTCTTTTCTTTGTTCCTGAGATAGCGCTGCTCTAGCTCTTCTTTTGCGTTCTCTGTCAAGTCTTCTTCTTCTTTCCTGAAGCGTCCCCATTTTATTTGGTTTGAAAATTTGCGCATATTTAAGATAAACTCATATTTCTGAATGTTTCCAACCGCAAAACCTTTGATATTTAAATTTAACCAGTTTCCATTATGCCAAAAAATAAATATACACCCTATGTTACTTAAGAATCGGACACCATACAAATATATAAATAAACATGTAAGGAATTCTAATATAAAGAATGACCGGGGTGGGCTTATGTATTTATTTCTGTATTTACTTATTTTCTATGCTTCGTGTCACGCTCTTGAGAATAGATAGAAAGAAATTAGTACTGGCAGTCTTGCTTTCAGTTCGGTGAATTAATACGCCGTACAAGTGCACTGTAACTAGCACTAACTTGACGATGACATTGTCCGTATAATTTCCTCGGGTCCTGCTACTACCTAACGATACCCTTGGTTTATTTGCTTTGAGTCCGCTTTTTCCATTGCTCTGTCACGCTCATAAGGATACTTACAATGACCGTATCTGTGATACGAGTTTCACCAGGGCACATGTACAAGAATATTTTTTATCGCGAGTACTGTTAAGATGGATGTATTTGTTCGTCATCCACATCTGCAAAATTTGTTCAAGGAAGGTATTGAATCCTGTCATTTTTGACGGGCCGTGCACACTGGTATGTAAATACATATACAACGGGTATTATTAGGTTAGAAGCATAATGAGCACACAATATCAACCAATTTAATCGTGGCAGCGCTACCACATAATATCCAGCACACCTTCCTGGGTGCTAAATGATTATTACTACAAGCATAATGAGCACTTAGTATCATCTAATTTAATCGCAAGCACCTCCCTGGGTAATAAAGGATTATTATTACTATTAGCATAATGATCACTTAAAATCATCCAATTTCCAAGCAGTGCTACTACATAATATCGATATATATTTGAATATATCGCGACGGACATCTCTAGCTGTCCCCGACACCACTCGCAGGATTTTGCAGCGTCAGAGTGAGTCCTGCCAGCACAGCACCGCACCTCCTCCCTCCGCCACCGCCCGAGCGCCACTAACCTGCTCCTTCCTGTAGGACAACACCGCCCGCATTCAAAATTTACAGCTCGGTTTTTGTATTCATCAAAAGTCTCAAGTTTCGGTCTTTTCGAATGAAATTTTTCATTTAAAGTAATTTTATTTTTAAAATTGTGCGCCGAAAATTTCATTTCGATGTTTCGCTCATATAAACCGTTATGATATTTTCCTAGGAAATGCTTACGGAGTAAATTAAATGCTGGTTGTCATGCCCGTAGACTTTTTCAACTTTTTCCCTTACTTCAAACATTGGAATTAGAACGCTCTTTTGATGTCCGCTGTCCGTATGCTTTGAATGAATATTTGAAGCATAATATTTTCAGCGTTGGTGAATACCATGTCGACGATTTTGGGGATAACACAGGAATGTAAGCGTTTTGTAAAACATCAACGGTTCAATGGTTTCGTTTTCGCTTTGTGGTTGAATCTGTCAGAGCTTTCACCAATTTCGTAGGAGAAAATTAGAGAAGTCTGCTTCTAATTAAAACACAAAGAAATTCAACATAGCTTTTCGCGTTACAGGCTATGGAAGTAAGGATAAATTCAGGTTCATGTAGGTCTGACTTACAGTATGATGACCCGACCTAGTGTACATGACCCGTCATAAATGAAGAGATTCGATATTTTCCTTTAATAAATCTTGCAGATGAAGATGACGAACAAATTATCCATATTAATTGTACTCGCGATTAAAATATTTTCCGTATCAAAGACACGGTCATTAAGCATCCCTGACACTTTGACCGCAATTGGTTAAACTGAAGTTCAACATTCAACTCGAATTTTAAGTATATTGTAATCAGCAATGTTGAAAATACCAGTCATTACCTATATCATGCTCTTATTTAGCTTTAATTGAGCATTTAAGAAAAATGAGCTTGTGACCACTGATCAGTCAGCAGCATTGTGAAAATCCCCTCCGTGTACCACCGGTGGCTCACGTTGCGGTCAGTGTTAAGAGCGTCACCGAAAGACGGACCAGCCAACCAAGCAACAACTGTAGGTATAGACACTTGGAAAAATTACACACAAAATATGTTAATCTACTTATAAATTTATTTAAGGAGATCCTTGGCGTTTTATTATATAAGGATAGATGCTACCAATAACTGTCATTATCTCCTTACCTAATAACACACTTGGTGTGTTTATTTATATATTTTTTTGGTGTCCGCTGCTTGCGTGTGTCTGTGCGACTCAAAAGGACGCTCAATGACCGTATCTGTGATACGAGTTTCACCAGTGCACAAGTACAAGAATATTTTAATGGCGGGTACTATTCGGATGGATATATTTGTTTGGCATCCACATCTGCAAGATTTATTTGAAGGCGGGTACTGTTGGGATGGATATATTTGTTCGTCATCCACATCTGCAAGATTTATTTGAAGGCGGGTACTGTTGGGATGGATATATTTGTTTGGCATCCACATCTGCAAGATTTATTTGAAGGCGGGTACTGTTGGGATGGATATATTTGTTTGGCATCCACATCTGCAAGATTTATTTGAAGGCGGGTACTGTTGGGATGGATATATTTGTTTGGCATCCACATCTGCAAGATTTATTTAATGGCGGGTACTGTTGGGATGGATATATTTGTTTGGCATCCACATCTGCAAGATTTATTTGAAGGCGGGTACTGTTGGGATGGATATATTTGTTTGGCATCCACATCTGCAAGATTTATTTAATGGCGGGTACTGTTGGGATGGATATATTTGTTTGGCATCCACATCTGCAAGATTTATTTGAAGGCGGGTACTGTTGGGATGGATATATTTGTTTGGCATCCACATCTGCAAGATTTATTTAATGGCGGGTACTGTTGGGATGGATATATTTGTTTGGCATCCACATCTGCAAGATTTATTTAATGGCGGGTACTGTTGGGATGGATATATTTGTTTGGCATCCACATCTGCAAGATTTATTTAATGGCGGGTACTATTAGGATGGATATATTTGTTTGGCATCCACATCTGCAAGATTTATTCAATGGCGGGTACTGTTGGGATGGATATATTTGTTTGTCATCCACATCTGCAAGATTTATTTAATGGCGGGTACTATTCGGATGGATATATTTGTTTGGCATCCACATCTGCAAGATTTATTTAATGGCGGGTACTGTTGGGATGGATATATTTGTTTGACATCCACATCTGCAAGATTTATTTAATGGCGGGTACTGTTGGGATGGATATATTTGTTTGGCATCCACATCTGCAAAATTTATTTAATGGCGGGTACTGTTGGGATGGATATATTTGTTTGGCATCCACATCTGCAAGATTTATTTAATGGCGGGTACTGTTGGGATGGATATATTTGTTTGGCATCCACATCTGCAAAATTTATTTAATAGCGGGTACCATTCGGATGGATACATTTGTTTGGCATCCACATCCGCAAGATTTATTCAAGGGAAATATCGAATCCCGTCATTTTTGACGGACTGTGTACACTAGTACAAATAAAAATGTTCCCACACGGATACGGGTGCTATAAATATTCATTTTGGGATAGATATATAGATTTCGATGTTGGTTTTTCTACTGGACTGTCAAAAAAAATAATTGTATTTATTTTTCATTAATTTCGACCTTCTTACAAACACAAACTTGAGCCTATTTCTGAATTATGAATAAATTCTGTGAAAATCCTGGAAACTGCTTACAAAACTCTATCATGTTTTATTTTTTGTTTATATGGTTGTTTGTGTGTATGTTTGTTTGTGTGTTTTTTGTGTGTTTGTTTGCTTTTGTGCTTGTTTGCTCGGATGCGTGTATGTTTGGATGCCTGTATGTTTGGATGCCTGTATGTTTGGATGCCTGTATGTTTGGATGCCTGTATGTTTGGATGCCTGTATGTTTGGATGCCTGTATGTTTGGATGCCTGTATGTTTGGATGCCTGTTTGCATGTTTGTACGTATACTTTTAGTTTTATTGGTTTTTTGTTTGTATGCTTGTCTGTTTGTTTGTTTCCGTTATTTTTTGTGTTTTTTATGCATCTTTGTTGTTTGCTTGTTTGATTGTATGTTTGTAGGTTCGGGTGTGTGTTTATTGGGCTTGTTTGTGTAAATAATTTTTGCACACTTGTTTGTATGCTAAGTTGTGTCCTTGTCTGATTGCTTGTTTGTATGCTTGTTTGTATGCTTGTTTGTATGCTTGTTTGTATGCTTGTTTGTATGCTTGTATGAGTGCTTGTATGAGTGCTTGTCCGAGTGCTTGTCCGAGTGCTTGTCCGAGTGCTTGTCCGAGTGCTTGTCCGAGTGCTTGTCCGAGTGCTTGTCCGAGTGCTTGTCCGAGTGCTTGTCCGAGTGCTTGTCCGAGTGCTTGTCCGAGTGCTTGTCCGAGTGCTTGTCCGAGTGCTTGTCCGAGTGCTTGTCCGAGCGCTTGTCCGAGTGCTTGTCCGAGTGCTTGTCCGAGTGCTTGTCCGAGTGCTTGTCTTAGTGTTTTTCACTACAACCACCGCCACCACAACCACCACAACCACCGCCACCACAACCACCGCCTCCACAACCACCGCCACCACAACCACCGCCACCACAACCACCGCCACCACAACCACCGCCACCACAACCACCGCCACCACAACCACCGCCACCACAACCACCGCCACCACAACCACCGCCACCACAACCACCGCCACCACAACCACCGCCACCACAACCACCGCCACCACAACCACCGCCACCACAACCACCGCCACCACAACCACCGCCACCACTACCACCGCCACCACAACCACCACCACTCCAACCACCGCCACCACAACCACCACCACTCCAACCACCGCCACTCCAACCACCGCCACTACAACCACCGCCACTACAACCACCGCCACTACAACCACCGCCACTACAACCACCGCCACTACAACCACCGCCACTACAACCACCGCCACTACAACCACCGCCACTACAACCACCGCCACCACAACCACCGCCACCACAACCACCGCCACCACAACCACCGCCACCACAACCACCGCCACCACAACCACCGCCACCACAACCACCGCCACCACAACCACCGCCACCACAACCACCGCCACCACAACCACCGCCACCACAACCACCGCCACCACAACCACCGCCACCACAACCACCGCCACCCCCCAACCACCGCCACCCCCCAACCACCGCCACCACAACCACCGCTACCACAACCACCGCCACCACAACCACCGCCACCACAACCACCGCCACCACAACCACCGCCACCACAACCACCGCCACCCCAACCACCGCCACCACAACCACCGCCACCACAACCACCGCCACTACAACCACCGCCACTACAACCACCGCCACCACAACCACCGCCACCACAACCACCGCCACCACAACCACCGCCACCACAACCACCGCCACCACAACCACCGCCACCACAACCACCGCCACCACAACCACCGCCACCACAACCACCGCCACCACAACCACCGCCACCACAACCACCGCCACCACAACCACCGCCACCACAACCACCGCCACCACAACCACCGCCACCACAACCACCGCCACCACAACCACCGTCACCACAACCACCGCCACCACAACCACCGCCACCACAACCACCGCCACTACAACCACCGCCACTACAACCACCGCCACTACAACCACCGCCACTACAACCACCGCCACTACAACCACCGCCACTACAACCACCGCCACCACAACCACCGCCACCACAACCACCGCCACCACAACCACCGCCACCACAACCACCGCCACCACAACCACCGCCACCACAACCACCGCCACCACAACCACCACCATCAGACAGGCACTGGCATCAGGTTGTCACCGACATCACAATGAGGAAGGAACTGCCACTCGCCAGTCAACTTCACACAACACATCATGGCGCAAATTTCGCGAGAAAATGTTCGCGGTTTGTAGCAGCGTATACTTTAAATTAATATGGACAGCATTGGCTGAAAAAAAACTTGCATGAACTGTTACTTGCTGGCAAAAAGACACGAGCTATTACGTATATTTGCTTGCATTCCTTTCTTATGTGAGATAGTTTTCTCATCTCAAAAATTATCCGAGGGTCAGGAATTCGAAACAGTTTTGTCGATGGCGTGCGATCCAATACAAGCTGCGGAATTTAATCGGAACTTATTATTGCTTCAAAAATCAAATCTCATTCAAAACATTTCGAACGACTTATCAAGGCTAAAAAAATAGTCAGTTCAATGAGCGACGTCAAGAGTAACCCATTTACCAGAGTAGCCCATTAAGGACAAGTTGGTGTGGGGTGCAAATGGTTATATAATTCAAGTTTCTCCATCGAAAACAAGAACGGGGTGGAGTAGGGTGCAAATGATTCAAGTTTTATAGGCTGGCGTTTGGTGCAAATGATTCAAGTTTCTCCATGGCAGGCAAGAACACTACTAAGGCGATGGCGGCCGGCCGGAGAGATCGTTGAGACGCTAGAATCTATTTTGAGTGGCAATAAGAGTGAGGGACGACGCAATCCTCGCTCCCCTCGGCGGCTAGAGAGGGGAAGAGAGGCAGGTCAAATCATAACAATCTGCTCCCTTCGATATTTATTAAACACTTTACAATAAACTCGCACTCGAGCGTTCCTGCTGTTGCGGTGGGGACACACACAAAAATAGTCGCTGACTTTGGACTTTCAACGAGGCTTGAATAGATGAAACTCCTCGTTGGAGTTGGTTTCTGCAAGGCCTAACTTAACATAAGGATCTTTAGTAACGAAGAAATAGAATTTCAGAATTAATATGAAGGACTTAGGACTTGAGCACGAGTTTCTGCAAGGCCTAACTTAACATATGGGAACTTTAGTAACGAAGAAATAGAATTTCAGAATTAATATGAGGGACTTAGGACTTTAGCACGAGTTTCAACAATCCCTATAAATAAGGAAACGAGAAGCGAAAAAGTACTATCTCGGTATTAATAGGAAGAGGGTAGTATTAAGAAATACTTACCTACTTAATTAACGTAACACCTGCAATGTACTCTACAGATGTAATCAATACTATTTAATAAACGCCTGATGTCTCCTTCAATTTGAATATTTTTGGAGAGTAATTTCTCCTATGTTATTACACTGGGAATCTCATTGAACACATTAAATTTGTGGCGAATTTTTTGCACTCAGGCTGGTCCCTCTCTCTGTGACGCTCACAGGGACGCTCAATGACCGTATCTGTGATACAAGTTTCACCAGTGCACAAGTACAAGAATATTTTAATGGCGGGTACTGTTGGGATGGATATATTTGTTTGTCATCCACATCTGCAAGATTTATTTAATGGCGGGTACTATTGGGATGGATATATTTGTTTGTCATCCACATCTGCAAGATTTATTTAATGGCGGGTACTGTTGGGATGGATATATTTGTTTGTCATCCACATCTGCAAGATTTATTTAATGGCGGGTACTATTGCGATGGATATATTTGTTTGTCATCCACATCTGCAAGATTTATTTAATGCCGGGTACTGTTGGGATGGATATATTTGTTTGTCATCCACATCTGCAAGATTTATTTAATGGCGGGTACTATTGCGATGGATATATTTGTTTATCATCCACATCTGACAGATTTATCTGAAGAAAATATCGAATCCCGTCATTTGTGACGGGTCGTGTACACTAGCGAAAAATATTGAAGAAGTGACAATAGAGCGTACGAACAAAAACTCGCTAATGGTCTTTTTCAGTCAGTGCCAAATTTTCGTTAAATCCTTCCAACGTTCCAGATCACAGTGTCCATCGAAAGTATGCTTTGAAATATAATAAAAAAAGTAAGGTCAAATAATTTCCTTTTGTAGTGGAGTAAATGTGTTATAGCTAGAACTCCCACAGGGAAATACAACTATTGTAGCTATGGTAATAAGCGCTCCCAGGTGTAAAATGTTAGGGGCCGAGCTGCGAGTTAGGTAGGCCTTTTTGTTGAAGCAAAATGTTTTTTATTATGTTAAGGACCATCTTTTTAAGGTTCACTCCTGTCCTGTCTCTCAACACCTACTACTTTCTTCTTCATCTTTTATTTTGTTTCATGAACTTCTTTCTCAATTGATTGTTTCTATGCATCTTGTGATTAGATTCCACGCTTCTTTAACTCCATTCTAAATAGTGCTTTCCTCCTTCCTCTCTTTGAAATGATTTTGTTGCAGCTTGGGAGACTTAGAATGACACCTAATTTAATCCCTTCAACAGGATCATACAGCAAACTCTCAACAAATACATGATCAGTCTACTCACAATAGCAACCTATCATCAGCCACCAGCTTGAATCAACCAAAAAACCGGCATTCAAATGCATTTATTTGCAATCTACCAAATCTTCCTTTGTTTGCCATCAATCTCTACATGAAAGATCGAAGTCATCCCTCTAAACAGCATTTACTTATCAAAAATCCACAAAAATCTACAAATCTCGACACGACAGATCGCCGCCATCCCTCTCAACAGTATTTACTTATAGAAAATCCACAAAAATCTACAAATCTCGACACGACAGATCGCCGCCATCCCTCTCAACAGTATTTACTTATAGAAAATTCACAAAAATCTACAAATCTCGACACGACAGATCGCCGCCATCCCTCTCAACAGTATTTACTTATAGAAAATCCACAAAAATCTACGAATCTCGACACGACAGATCGCCGCCATCCCTCTCAACAGTATTTACTTATAGAAAATCCACAAAAATCTACGAATCTCGACACGACAGATCGCCGCCATCCCTCTCAACAGTATTTACTTATAGAAAATCCACAAAAATCTACGAATCTCGACACGACAGATCGCCGCCATCCCTCTCAACAGCATTTACTTATAGAAAATCCACAAAAATCTACGAATCTCGACACGACAGATCGCCGCCATCCCTCTCAACAGCATTTACTTATAGAAAATCCACAAAAATCTACAAATCTCGACACGACAGATCGCCGCCATCCCTCTCAACAGTATTTACTTATAGAAAATCCACAAAAATCTACGAATCTCGACACGACAGATCGCCGCCATCCCTCTCAACAGCATTTACTTATAGAAAATCCACAAAAATCTACGAATCTCGACACGACAGATCGCCGCCATCCCTCTCAACAGCATTTACTTATAGAAAATCCACAAAAATCTACAAATCTCGACACGACAGATCGTCGCCATCTCCCAGACCAGCATTTGCTTCTAATTTCGAAAGCGTATTTCCGACATCTCACGAGCGAAGAAGCCTTGGCACTGGGATGTCTGAAGAGGAGCAGTTCGATTTGCGAAGAAGATCAAACTTTCGAAGCCTTCGGTAATCTCTTCAAGTAGCTCACTGGCAACTTGTTCCGGACACGGTGATGGGCCTTCCAGGGCCCGGAACTTCATCTGGAATTCCATCCTGGAAGTAGCTTCAGAATTACGCTCTTGGAAATAGCTCTATTCCATCTCGGGAATTTCATCCGGAGAAATGATGCTAGATCTCCTTCTGAGAAACGCGAGCTGATCTCCATCCTCAAAAATGTCTGTAGGCCTTCATCCAGGGAGAAATACTGCTGTAATTCTAGCCACAGGAATGCCTTTAGACTTTTTATTCGAAAAAATGCCTTCAGACCTTCATCCACAGGAATGCCTTCAGACCTCATCCACAGAAATGCCTTCAGACCTCATCCACAGAAATGCCTTCAGACCTCATCCACAGAAATGCCTTAAGACCTCATCCACAGAAATGCCTTCAGACCTCATCCACAGAAATGCCTTCAAACCTTCATCGAAAGAAATACCTTTAGACCTTCATCCAAAGAAATGCCTTCAGACCTCATCTACAGAAATGCCTTCAGACCTCATCCACAGAAATGCCTTCAGACCTCATCCACAGAAATGGCTTCAGACCTCATCCACAGAAATGCCTTCAAACCTTCATCGAAAGAAATACCTTTAGACCTTCATCCACAGAAATGGCTTCAGACCTCATCCACAGAAATGCCTTCAAACCTTCATCGAAAGAAATACCTTTAGACCTTCATCCACAGAAATGCCTTCAGACCTCATCCACAGAAATGCCTTCAGACCTCATCCACAGAAATGCCTTCAAACCTTCATCGAAAGAAATACCTTTAGACCTTCATCCACAGAAATGCCTTCAGACCTCATCCACAGAAATGCCTTCAAACCTTCATCGAAAGAAATACCTTTAGACCTTCATCCACAGAAATGCCTTCAAACCTTCATCGAAAGAAATACCTTTAGACCTTCATCCACAGAAATGCCTTCAGACCTCATCCACAGAAATGCCTTCAGACCTCATCCACAGAAATGCCTTCAGACCTCATCCACAGAAATGGCTTCAGACCTCATCCACAGAAATGCCTTCAGACCTCATCCACAGAAATGCCTTCAGACCTCATCCACAGAAATGCCTTCAGACCTCATCCACAGAAATGCCTTCAGACCTCATCCACAGAAATGCCTTCAGACCTCATCCACAGAAATGCCTTCAGACCTCATCCACAGAAATGCCTTCAGACCTCATCCACAGAAATGCCTTCAGACCTCGTCCACAGAAATGGCTTCAGACCTCATCCACAGAAATGCCTTCAGACCTCATCCACAGAAATGGCTTCAGACCTTCATCCAAAGAAATGCCTTCAGACCTTCATCGAAAGAAATGCCTTCAGACCTTCATCGAAAGAAATACCTTTAGACCTTCATCGAAAGAAATACCTTTAGACCTTCATCGAAAGAAATACCTTTAGACCTTCATCGAAAGAAATACCTTTAGACCTTCATCGAAAGAAATACCTTTAGACCTTCATCCACAGAAATGGCTTCAGGCCTCATCCACAGAAATACCTTTAGACCTCATCCACAGAAATGGCTTCAGACCTCATCCACAGAAATGGCTTCAGACCTCATCCAAAGAAATGCCTTCAGACCTCATCCACAGAAATGGCTTCAGACCTCATCCACAGAAATAGCTTCAGACCTCATCCACAGAAATGCCTTTAGACCTCATCCACAGAAATGCCTTTAGACCTCATCCACAGAAATGCCTTCAGACCTCATCCACAGAAATGCCTTCAGACCTCATCCACAGAAATGCCTTCAGACCTCATCCACAGAAATGCCTTCAGACCTCATCCACAGAAATGCCTTCAGACCTCGTCCACAGAAATGCCTTCAGACCTCATCCACAGAAATGCCTTCAGACCTCATCCACAGAAATGCCTTAAGACCTCATCCACAGAAATGCCTTCAGACCTCGTCCACAGAAATGCCTTCAGACCTCATCCACAGAAATGCCTTCAGACCTCATCCACAGAAATGCCTTCAGACCTCATCCACAGAAATGCCTTCAGACCTCATCCACAGAAATGCCTTAAGACCTCATCCACAGAAATGCCTTCAGACCTCGTCCACAGAAATGCCTTCAGACCTCATCCACAGAAATGCCTTCAGACCTCATCCACAGAAATGCCTTCAGACCTCATCCACAGAAATGCCTTCAGACCTCATCCACAGAAATGCCTTCAGACCTCATCCACAGAAATGCCTTCAGACCTCATCCACAGAAATGCCTTCAGACCTCATCCACAGAAATGCCTTCAGACCTCGTCCACAGAAATGGCTTCAGACCTCATCCACAGAAATGCCTTCAGACCTCATCCACAGAAATGCCTTCAGACCTCATCCACAGAAATGCCTTCAGACCTCATCCACAGAAATGCCTTCAGACCTCATCCACAGAAATGCTTTCAGACCTCATCCACAGAAATGCCTTCAGACCTCATCCACAGAAATCCCTTCAGACCTCATCCACAGAAATGCCTTCAGACCTCATCCACAGAAATGCCTTCAGACCTCGTCCACAGAAATGCCTTCAGACCTCATCCACAGAAATGCTTTCAGACCTCGTCCACAGAAATGCCTTCAGACCTCATCCACAGAAATGCCTTCAGACCTCATCCACAGAAATGCCTTCAGACCTCATCCACAGAAATGCCTTCAGACCTCATCCACAGAAATGCCTTCAGACCTCGTCCACAGAAATGCCTTCAGACCTCGTCCACAGAAATGCCTTCAGACCTCATCCACAGAAATGCCTTCAGACCTCGTCCACAGAAATGCCTTCAGACCTCATCCACAGAAATGCCTTCAGACCTCATCCACAGAAATGCCTTCAGACCTCATCCACAGAAATGCCTTCAGACCTCATCCACAGAAATGCCTTCAGACCTCATCCACAGAAATGCCTTCAGACCTCATCCACAGAAATGCCTTCAGACCTCGTCCACAGAAATGCCTTCAGACCTCATCCACAGAAATGCCTTAAGACCTCATCCACAGAAATGCCTTCAGACCTCATCCACAGAAATGCCTTCAGACCTCATCCACAGAAATGCCTTCAGACCTCGTCCACAGAAATGCCTTCAGACCTCATCCACAGAAATGCCTTAAGACCTCATCCACAGAAATGCCTTCAGACCTCATCCACAGAAATGCCTTAAGACCTCATCCACAGAAATGCCTTCAGACCTCGTCCACAGAAATGCCTTCAGACCTCATCCACAGAAATGCCTTCAGACCTCATCCACAGAAATGCCTTCAGACCTCATCCACAGAAATGCCTTCAGACCTCATCCACAGAAATGCCTTAAGACCTCATCCACAGAAATGCCTTCAGACCTCATCCACAGAAATGCCTTAAGACCTCATCCACAGAAATGCCTTAAGACCTCATCCACAGAAATGCCTTCAGACCTCGTCCACAGAAATGCCTTCAGACCTCATCCACAGAAATGCCTTAAGACCTCATCCACAGAAATGCCTTCAGACCTCATCCACAGAAATGCCTTAAGACCTCGTCCACAGAAATGCCTTAAGACCTCATCCACAGAAATGCCTTCAGACCTCGTCCACAGAAATGCCTTCAGACCTCATCCACAGAAATGCCTTCAGACCTCATCCACAGAAATGCCTTCAGACCTCATCCACAGAAATGCCTTCAGACCTCGTCCACAGAAATGCCTTTCGACCATCATCTTGGGGAATACTTTTAGACCATCATCTGGGAAAAAGTTTTAAAACCAAATCTCTGCACTCTTTCCTCTAAAGAAATACCTTCAGACTATCTTCCTCTAAAATGACTGCAGAAGTTTACCGTGAGAAATGTTTATGGAAGTTCATCCTGAATAAGTTTTCCCACATCAAAAATGCTTTCTGAATTTCAACCGGAGGAATTCGTCTAATATTTTTGCCACAAGAATTGACATGTGTTCCTTCCAATTCAATTTCTATCAATGTGTTTCAGTTTCAATTGTGTTCCCCCTCAAGGGGATACAACTATTGTATCTATGGGAATTAGCGCTCCCAGGGGAAAAATGTGAGGGTCCGAGCTAAGAGTTAGGTAGGCATTTTTTGTTGAAATAAAAGTTTTTTTTGTTATGTTAAGGACCACCTTTTTTCGGTTCACTGCTGTCCTGTATTTCAGCACCTCTCACTTTCTTCTTCAACTTTTATCTTATTTCATTAACTTCTTTCTCATCTTACTGTTTCTATGCCCCTTCAGCATAGATTCCTCATTTTCTTATCTCCATACTAAATGGTGCCTTCCTTCTTCCTCTCTTCGATACGCTCTTTTTTTGTAGCGGTAAGGGAGGCTTAAACTAACTTATAATCTAATCTAATCTTCA
Organism: Morinoia aosen; assembly: GCA_030386875.1. Lineage (NCBI taxonomy): Eukaryota > Metazoa > Arthropoda > Malacostraca > Amphipoda > Talitridae > Morinoia > Morinoia aosen. Next base: position 52,380,863 of record CM059572.1, on the reverse strand, counting down.
ATTGTGTTCCAATTAGGTAATGTGTTTCAATTAATCAATGAGTTTCAATTAATTAATGTGTTCCAAGTACTTAATGTGTTCCAATTAATTATTGTGTTACAATTAATTAGTATGTTCCAATTAATTAATGAGCTCAAAGTCTAGTCACCCTCAGAAACAGTTAATTCTGGTACGGGAAGACACTGCTTCCACAAGGTTTTTTCAAATGAAATAAATGAACGAGGAGTTCGTGGGCTTTCACTGTGCCAAAACATTGCTTTCGTTGTGCTTCGGTCACCTTTTAGGGTGATCGACAGCGCAGTCGATAGCGTGTTGGCGCGGTGATCTCTAGTCCTGAGTTCGAGCCCACGAACTCCTCGTTCATTTAATTAATGAGTTTCAGCTAGTTAATGAGTTTCCGTTAATTATTGAGTTGCAGTAAATTAATGTGTTCCAATTAATTATTGAGTTGCAGTTAATTAATGTGTTTCAATTAGTTAATGTGTTTCAATTAGTTAATGTGTTTCAATTAGTTAATGTGTTTCAATTAGTTAACGTGTTTCACTGAGTTAATGTGTTTCCATTATTTAATGTGTTAAAATTAATAAATGTTTTTCAATTTCGAATTCAATTACCTAGTTTTTTTCAAGAACTGGACCGGAAAAAACATCCAATCATTGGGAAGTGGATTGAGTTCTGAATCATTTTCTGAGCTCAATCTGAATCCCAAATTTTGATAGATCGTTGCCTTGAGATTTATTATACGCATTAATGGAAAACGTTTTCCATCTGAAAGTATTTGAATTAAAATTTAAGCATGCATAGAAAAAGGTAAAGAAAATATTATTATCCATGCTTGTGGAAATCCTCGCTAGATTCTTGGTTACGTGTTGAAACTTTCGTGTTAAAATTAAAATTCAAATTACGTGTTAAAATTTTCGTGTTGAAATTAAAATTAAAATTACGTGTTAAAATTTTCGTCTTAAAATTAAAATTAAAATTACGTGTTAAAATTTTCGTCTTAAAATTAAAATTATAATTACGTGTTAAAATATTCGTGTTGAAATAAAAATTAAAATTACGTGTTAAAATTTTCGTCTTAAAATTAAAATTAAAATTACGTGTTAAAATTTTCGTCTTAAAATTAAAATTAAGTGTTAAAATTTTCGTATTAAAATAAAAACTAGCCGGTTACCTCCGGTAACCGGCTAAGCTTAAGCCGGTTCAACCCGAGTATCGGGTTGTCCGACTTGCCTAAAAAAAAAAATAAAAAAAAATAAAATAAAAATAAAAAATAAGAAAAATAAAAAAAAATAAAAAATTAAAAATAAGAAAAATAAAAATAAATAAAAAATACAAATAAAAATAAAAAAAATATAAAAAATAAATAAAGATTAAAAAAAAAGTAAATAATCAAAAAATAAAAAAATAAAGAAGAAAAAAAATCAAAAAAAAAAAATTGAAAAAAATTTAGATAAATAGTTTTCTGCAAATATAGACACCAGTGGCTTCAATTTAATACCTCACTCGACCATGTAGACTCAGCCAATTTTCCAAACGGACTCGCACAAATTTTGAGTTTTGCTATTAAGTATATAGATTAAAATTACGTGTTAAAATTTTCGTCTTAAAATTAAAATTAAAATTACGTGTTAAAATTTTCGTGTTAAAATAAAAATTAAAATTACGTGTTAAAATTTTCGTGTTAAAATAAAAATTAAAATTACGTTTTAAAATTTTCGTTTTAAAATAAAAATTAAAATTACGTGTTAAAATTTTCGTCTTAAAATTAAAATTAAAATTGCGTGTTAAAATTTTCGTGTTGAAATTAAAATTAAAATTGCGTGTTAAAATTTTCGTGTTGAAATTAAAATTAAAATTACGTGTTAAAATTTTCCAACTCCGATTGCGATTCAGGCTTTCCTTTTCGATGTCAGTAATTTTTTATTTTGAAATAAACCCATTTTATTTATTCAAGCAACTGCCCAAGTGCTTTGTTATAAATCCCAAGTTCAATTTCTTTCGCGATATAAACTCGCTTATCAATATTAAAATATTTCTTTACATCCGTAGAAATCCGCATCATTCGTTCAAACCACAGCGAAAACATTCTTTTACAAATTCCAGCATTTCTTTACATCGGTATGAACTCGATTTGTTTGTTCGAACCTCAGCGAAAACGTTTTTTTATAAATTCAACGTTCCCCTTGCAGACAGTTAACGAAGTCCAACTCCAGGGGTCGCGCTCCGTGCTGGTTTTTTTACTGATCATCGCAGACTGATCATCATTTAAACTGATCATCACAGACTGATCATCATTTTTACTGATCATCACAGACTGATCATCATTTAAACTGATCATCAGACTGATCATTTTTACTGATCATCACAGACTGATCATTTTTACTGATCATCACAGACTGATCATCATCTTTACTGATCATCGCAGACTGGTCATCATTTTAACTGATCATCGCAGACTGATCATCATCTTTACTGATCATCGCAGACTGATCATCATCTTTACTGATCATCGCAGACTGATGATCATCTTTACTGATCATCGCAGACTGATGATCATCTTTACTGATCATCGCAGACTGATCATCATCTTTACTGATCATCGCAGACTGATCATCGCAGACTGATCATCATTTTAACTGATCATCACAGACATCGTCATTTTTAGTGATCATCATAGACTGATCATCATCTTTACTGATCATCGCAGACTGATCATCATCTTTACTGATCATCGCATACTGATCATCATCTTTACTGATCATCGCAGACTGATCATCATCTTAACTGATCATCGCAGCCTAATCATCATCTTTACTGATCATCACAGACTGATCATCATCTTTACTGATCATCGCAGACTGATCCTCATCTTTACTGATCATCGCAGACTGATCCTCATCTTTACTGATCATCATTTTTACTGATCATCGGAGACTGATCCTCATCTTTACTGATCATCATTTTTACTGATCATCGGAGACTGGCTCCCCGAGAGACCTCACTAGATTTCATCTCCCTGAATTGCCAAGCAAATTTGCGCTGAGATCGAAACAAATCCTAAAGGTTCTCTTGGAGTCCTACTAAGTGAGATGGCCTGAAGGATTTCCTCGCCAGTTCATTTCCGAAGATCCTGTACAAGTACCATTCCTCTGTTCCATTCCAGAACTGATTCATTATTGTAAGTTAATTGCACAGAAAAAAATCCCGCGAGAATTATGACATGATATTGAATTTACTACGTCGATTTGAACTTCATTTCCCTCCAAGCAGAAGTCACTCTCGAGGAATAAATTCTTAACTTACTGCATGCTTCAATTGTCTATTTCGAATTAATAATACATCGCATGATTTTTTATATTGCTTTCTCGATCTGTGAATTCCTAAGTCTTGTTTCTTCATTATATTTTTTTTCATCCTTGCAATTTTATACCTTATAATACCCTTGGTGTATTTATTTGTTTGGTGTCCTCTGTTTCGCCTCTCTGAGACGCCCACAAGGACGCTCAATGACCGTATCTGTGATACGAGTTTCACCAGTGCACAAGTACAAGAATATTTTGATGGCGGGTACTGTTGGGATGGATATATTTGTTTGTCATCCACATCTGCAAAATTTATTTAATGGCGGGTACTGTTGGGATGGATATATTTGTTTGTCATCCACATCTGCAAGATTTATTTAATGGCGTGTACTATTGGGATGGATATGTTTGTTTGTCATCCACAACTGCGAGATTCATTTAATGGCGGGTACTGTTGGGATGGATATATTTGTTTGTCATCTACATCTGCAAGATTTATTTAATGGCGTGTACTATTGGGATGGATATGTTTGTCATCCACAACTGCGAGATTCATTTAATGGCGGGTACTGTTGGGATGGATATATTTGTTTGTCATCCACAACTGCGAGATTTATTTAATGGCGGGTACTGTTGGGATGGATATATTTGTTTGTCATCTACATCTGCAAGATTTATTTAATGGCGTGTACTATTGGGATGGATATGTTTGTTTGTCATCCACAACTGCGAGATTTATTTAATGGCGGGTACTGTTGGGATGGATATATTTGTTTGTCATCTACATCTGCAAGATTTATTTAATGGCGGGTACTGTTGGGAAGGATATATTTGTTGGTCATCCACATCTGCAAGATTTATTTAATGGCGGGTACTGTTGGGATGGATATATTTGTTTGTCATCCGCATCTGCGAGATTTATCCAAGGAAAATATCCAATCCCGTCATTTTTGACGGACCGTTTACGTTAATGCTTCAATAAACTTTCAGAGGGAGATTAGACTCCTCCTCTGTTCTATAATTACCACAATGCTAGAGATGTCATACAACGATCATTAACTTGCCCGATTACTGTAGTAAGATTAACTTTCAAAAGATAAAAATGTTTTCATTCAATGAAGCATCAATTTAATAAACGCATTCTAGTGCTCAAAAGCTGGTTGCAAAGAGCTTTTGTAAGTCAAAAAGCGGGATGAAAATTTCATTATAAACTCACCAAGACCACTTTGACATCTGCTGCTTATCACCGCACCATGTCAAAAAATTCACTATCCGTGCTTGTTTTTTCTGTAAATAAATTCAAATCTACTCATATTTGATTAGCAAGGCAGTGGTAATGGCACTCTGAAGTTCAATATTCTGAAGTTAAGTATAAAACTGAAGTTCAATTTTCAATTCAAATTTAACACTTTAAATGCGACGTGACCCACCAGTGGTCGCTTAGGTAATTTTCATAGTGCTGCTGACCGACCAGCAGTCACCGACTCAATTTCGATAAATGCTTAATGACAACTAAATGAAGGCGCCGTCTATTTAACGTTCGTTATTTTCAAAATTGATCTCTGAAATTAACTCTAATTTCAGTTGAATATTGAACTTCAATTTAAACCGCTGCTTAGCGCGTTCAAGTCATTCGTAGAAACAATATTGAAAATGCCAAACATTAAATGAATCGTGTTTTCATTTAGTTTTGATCAAGTATTTTAAATCGAGTTTGTGACTACTACTGGTTGGTCAGCAGCAGAGTGAAATTCCCCTCATTGACCAAATCTGGCTCACATTGCGGTCAAAGACTTAATAGTGGTCCTATGCACCTCGTATAATACGGTTTTCCCCCAACTTTTGATACGACCTCATATTTTCCACCCTAATTCTCTCATCTGGGAAACCAACTAAAAAATCATCCCTTCCTTTACGCCCCCAAACAATTACCCGAAGAAAGCTTTTTTGAAACCGTCGGAGAGAAAATGTCTCCGTCACAAAATAGGTTCCGGGATCTTTGTTACAACTGAAGCGATGGCCGTTGCGGCAAGTCTCCCTTTCTCCAGAAATGTCGATCAAATCTTGCGTCTACTGCGAGACTCACTCTAACTGTTACACTCACTCTAACTGCTACACTCACTCTAACTGCTACACTCACTCTAACTGCTACACTGGCCAAGTTTTTTCAGAAATCGTAGCTCCACTTAAAAGTTTGGTCGCTGCGCAGCTCTATTAATCGGCCTCAACTTCCTCCTGCGACCAACTCGATTAATTCGCTTTACACGTGTTCGAAAACAGGCTCTCTCCTACTCTCTCTCACTCTCTCGAACGCAAACTTCAAATGACTTTTTTAAGCTTCTTCGGAAGCTTGATCTTTACTTTTCTTTGTGAATATTGCGCAAGATTGGGAGAAATGCGAGCTCCCGAGCTAAAGGTTTGGCAAATCTTTTGTTTAAGTAGAATGTTTTTTGTTTTGTTTCTGTCGCTTTTTCCTCGGTCGACTGCTGTCCAGTTAGAGCACCTACCAAATTCGTCATTTTTTTTCTTGTTCCGTAAACTCTTTTAAATTTGCTGATTCTACCAAAGGAATCTTGTGTGTGAACACGCCGTGGGCATAGATTCCCCGTTCTACTAATTTCCCATTAAATGGCACTTGCATCATTTCCCTCATTGAAACACCTTGCTTTTAGTTCGAGAGACCAACTAACTCACGGATAATCTATAAACTAACTCATAATCCATCCACGCAAGATAGCGATAGTTTCATATCAACGATATTATTATTATTATTCATATTATTAGATAACGATAGTTTCATATCAACTTCCTCTCTTTGAAACACCTTTGTTGCGGTTAGGGAGGCTTAAACTAACTTACAATCTATCCATGCGAGATAACGGTTGTCTACATCAGCTTAAGGTGACTCAGTATCGTGTCAGGCGAATTTATATCAACAAGGAGTATGTTTGGAGGCTTAGAGCTGTATTTCCGCACATATGCGTCAGTTTAATTTTGAAAAAGAACTGTACAATAATTATTATTATCCGCAAACTTTTTCAAATAAAAGACATTACCACAGTAATTTAGTATCGACGTTTTTGCTGGTCGAATTTTCGTAAGTCAATAGATCGAGCTAAAACTCTCATCCGTGAATTATCAATCAATTATTAATTATACGCTTAATTATTAAAAAATATATATTTTCGAATTATCTGTAATGGTCATTTTTTGGCAAAATAAAATTCTAGATGTTTTGACCACAGAAGACGTCTATCTATTTGTCATTCGACCATCCATGAGCCGACTTAATCCTATTTTGCACAGCTTCCTTCCTGACAGACTTTAGCACATTTCCTGCGAAGTGACCCACCGGTGGTCACTTAGGTGATTTTCATAGTGCTGCTGACCCACCTGCAGTCATTAACTCATTTTTTATTAATACTTAATGAAAGCTAAATAAACGCCTGATCTGGTAACGTTTGCTATTTTCAAAGTTGATTACCACAATTGACTTTAAATTTGAATTGAATATTGAACTTCAGTTTAACCCATCGCAGTTAACGTGTTAGGTAATCACCAACATTGTTCTTATATTCTAAATTTTTCGACGAAAATTTCACATTTACTAGATTTTATGAGCAATAATTTAAGAGAAATTCCCCAATATTTCGTTCCGATAAAAAGCTCACATTTACTGATTTCCATGAACAATAATTTAGGAAAAATTACCGCATTATTTAATTTAAGAGCCTACAAATTTCGTTGTTACAGGGTTAAGCTTCGTGAAATCTGCAAGGTTAAGCTTCAGCTAAAGATTTAATCGTCAGGTTAACGTCAAACTGGCGTATCAGGACCACTTCTGCCACCCAAAGTCCCAAAAATTATTTCTGGCGAAATTGAAGCATTTTTTCCTCTAGAAACAATAGCTGGTACTAACTTTGAAATTAATGGCAGTATTTAATAAAAATCGTAGTGTCTAAAAATAGTGACAGCATCTAAGAGTAATGGTGCTGTGTATCTACGAGTATTGATAGTGTCTAAAAGCAATGATGGTATTTAGAAGTAATGATAGTATCCAAAACAGGTGGTAGTATCTAGAAGTAATTGTAAATCTACAAGTAATAGTATCTAAATGTGATGATAGCATCTAGAAATAATAATATCTAAAAATATTAATAGTATCTAAAAGTAATAATGGTATCTAAAAATAGTAATGGCATCTAAAAGTAATAATGGTATCTAAAAGTAATAATGGTATCTAAAAGTAATAATGGTATCTAAAATTAATAATGTTATCTAAAAGTAATAATGGAATCAAAAATTAATAATGGTATCTAAAAGTAATAATGGTATCTAAAATTAATAATGTTATCTAAAAGTAATAATGGAATCAAAAATTAATAATGGTATCTAAAAGTAATAATGGTATCTAAAATTAATAATGGTATCTATAAGCAAAAGCAGTATCTGCATATATGCAACGCCCGAGACTGTTTTCCTTGAAGCATTATCCCCCCTCTGCACCCTCCCCTCACCCTTTCTGTCTAACTGCTCTATAAATTACCCTCTCGAAATGTCGCCATGTTTCTTGCACTAGCTCGGAATGGCAGGGCTGTTCTTGCACGCTCGCCTCATTTTAATTCCAGCGCGCACTGTACAGCATACGAGGCTGGTCGTGTCTGAATGCGTTTAGATTTTTATTTCATCGCTATGTCTTTAATCTATCTCGATATGTTTACTCCATCTCGATATGTTTACTCCATCTCGATATGTTTACTCCATCTCGATATGTTTACTCCATCTCGATATGTTTACTCCATCTCGATATGTTTACTCCATCTCGATATGTTTACTCCATCTCGATATGTTTACTCCACCTCGATATGTTTACTCCATCTCGATATGTTTACTCCATCTCGATATGTTTACTCCATCTCGATATGTTTACTCCATCTCGATATGTTTACTCCATCTCGATATGTTTACTCCATCTCGATATGTTTACTCCATCTCGATATGTTTACTCCATCTCGATATGTTTACTCCATCTCGATATGTTTACTCCATCTCGATATGTTTACTCCATCTCGATATGTTTACTCCATCTCGATATGTTTATTCCATCTCGATATGTTTATTCCATCTCGATATGTTTATTCCATCTCGATATGTTTATTCCATCTCGATATGTTTATTCCATCTCGATATGTTTACTCCATCTCGATATGTTTACTCCATCTCGATATGTTTACTCCATCTCGATATGTTTACTCCATCTCGATATGTTTACTCCATCTCGATATGTTTACTCCATCTCGATATGTTTATTCCATCTCGATATGTTTACTCCATCTCGATATGTTTACTCCATCTCGATATGTTTGCCCCATCTCGATATGTTTACTCCATCTCGATATGTTTACTCCATCTCGATATGTTTACTCCATCTCGATATGTTTACTCCATCTCGATATGTTTACTCCATCTCGATATGTTTACTCCATCTCGATATGTTTACTCCATCTCGATATGTTTACTCCATCTCGATATGTTTACTCCATCTCGATATGTTTACTCCATCTCGATATGTTTACTCCATCTCGATATGTTTACTCCATCTCGATATGTTTACTCCATCTCGATATGTTTACTCCATCTCGATATGTTTACTCCATCTCGATATGTTTACTCCATCTCGATATGTTTACTCCATCTCGATATGTTTACTCCGTCTCGATATGTTTACTCCGTCTCGATATGTTTGCTCCATCTCGATATGTTTGCTCCATCTCGATATGTTTACTCCATCTCGATATGTTTACTCCATCTCGATATGTTTACTCCATCTCGATATGTTTACTCCATCTCGATATGTTTACTCCATCTCGATATGTTTACTCCATCTCGATATGTTTACTCCATACGAGGCTGGTCGTGTCTGAATGCGTTTAGATTTTTATTTCATCGCTATGTCTTTAATCTATCTCGATATGTTTACTCCATCTCGATATGTTTACTCCATCTCGATATGTTTACTCCATCTCGATATGTTTACTCCATCTCGATATGTTTACTCCATCTCGATATGTTTACTCCATCTCGATATGTTTACTCCATCTCGATATGTTTACTCCACCTCGATATGTTTACTCCATCTCGATATGTTTACTCCATCTCGATATGTTTACTCCATCTCGATATGTTTACTCCATCTCGATATGTTTACTCCATCTCGATATGTTTACTCCATCTCGATATGTTTACTCCATCTCGATATGTTTACTCCATCTCGATATGTTTACTCCATCTCGATATGTTTACTCCATCTCGATATGTTTACTCCATCTCGATATGTTTACTCCATCTCGATATGTTTACTCCATCTCGATATGTTTACTCCATCTCGATATGTTTACTCCATCTCGATATGTTTACTCCATCTCGATATGTTTACTCCATCTCGATATGTTTACTCCATCTCGATATGTTTACTCCATCTCGATATGTTTACTCCATCTCGATATGTTTACTCCATCTCGATATGTTTACTCCATCTCGATATGTTTACTCCATCTCGATATGTTTACTCCATCTCGATATGTTTACTCCGTCTCGATATGTTTACTCCGTCTCGATATGTTTGCTCCATCTCGATATGTTTGCTCCATCTCGATATGTTTACTCCATCTCGATATGTTTACTCCATCTCGATATGTTTACTCCATCTCGATATGTTTACTCCATCTCGATATGTTTACTCCATCTCGATATGTTTACTCCATCTCGATATGTTTACTCCATCTCGATATGTTTACTCCATCTCGATATGTTTACTCCATCTCGATATGTTTACTCCATCTCGATATGTTTACTCCATCTCGATCTGTTTACTCCATCTCGATCTGTTTACTCCATCTCGATATGTTTACTCCATCTCGATCTGTTTACTCCATCTCGATCTGTTTCCTCCATCTCGATATGTTTGCTCCATCTCGATATGTTTGCTCCATCTCGATATGTTTGCTCCATCTCGATATGTTTGCTCCATCTCGATATGTTTGCTCCATCTCGATATGTTTGCTCCATCTCGATATGTTTGCTCCATCTCGATATGTTTGCTCCATCTCGATATGTTTGCTCCATCTCGATATGTTTGCTCCATCTCGATATGTTTGCTCCATCTCGATATGTTTGCTCCATCTCGATATGTTTATTCCATCTCGATATGTTTATTCCATCTCGATATGTTTATTCCATCTCGATATGTTTACTCCATCTCGATATGTTTACTCCATCTCGATATGTTTACTCCATCTCGATATGTTTACTCCATCTCGATATGTTTACTCCATCTCGATATGTTTACTCCATCTCGATATGTTTACTCCATCTCGATATGTTTACTCCATCTCGATATGTTTACTCCATCTCGATATGTTTACTCCATCTCGATATGTTTACTCCATCTCGATATGTTTACTCCGTCTCGATATGTTTACTCCGTCTCGATATGTTTACTCCGTCTCGATATGTTTACTCCGTCTCGATATGTTTACTCCGTCTCGATATGTTTACTCCGTCTCGATATGTTTGCTCCGTCTCGATATGTTTGCTCCATCTCGATATGTTTGCTCCATCTCGATATGTTTGCTCCATCTCGATATGTTTGCTCCATCTCGATATGTTTGCTCCATCTCGATATGTTTGCTCCATCTCGATATGTTTGCTCCATCTCGATATGTTTGCTCCATCTCGATATGTTTGCTCCATCTCGATATGTTTGCTCCATCTCGATATGTTTGCTCCATCTCGATATGTTTGCTCCATCTCGATATGTTTGCTCCATCTCGATATGTTTGCTCCATCTCGATATGTTTGCTCCATCTCGATATGTTTGCTCCATCTCGATATGTTTGCTCCATCTCGATATGTTTGCTCCATCTCGATATGTTTGCTCCATCTCGATATGTTTGCTCCATCTCGATATGTTTGCTCCATCTCGATATGTTTGCTCCATCTCGATATGTTTGCTCCATCTCGATATGTTTGCTCCATCTCGATATGTTTGCTCCATCTCGATATGTTTGCTCCATCTCGATATGTTTGCTCCATCTCGATATGTTTGCTCCATCTCGATATGTTTGCTCCATCTCGATATGTTTGCTCCATCTCGATATGTTTGCTCCATCTCGATATGTTTGCTCCATCTCGATATGTTTGCTCCATCTCGATATGTTTGCTCCATCTCGATATGTTTGCTCCATCTCGATATGTTTGCTCCATCTCGATATGTTTGCTCCATCTCGATATGTTTGCTCCATCTCGATATGTTTGCTCCATCTCGATATGTTTGCTCCATCTCGATATGTTTGCTCCATCTCGATATGTTTGCTCCATCTCGATATGTTTGCTCCATCTCGATATGTTTGCTCCATCTCGATATGTTTGCTCCATCTCGATATGTTTGCTCCATCTCGATATGTTTGCTCCATCTCGATATGTTTGCTCCATCTCGATATGTTTGCTCCATCTCGATATGTTTGCTCCATCTCGATATGTTTGCTCCATCTCGATATGTTTGCTCCATCTCGATATGTTTGCTCCATCTCGATATGTTTGCTCCATCTCGATATGTTTGCTCCATCTCGATATGTTTGCTCCATCTCGATATGTTTGCTCCATCTCGATATGTTTGCTCCATCTCGATATGTTTGCTCCATCTCGATATGTTTGCTCCATCTCGATATGTTTGCTCCATCTCGATATGTTTGCTCCATCTCGATATGTTTGCTCCATCTCGATATGTTTGCTCCATCTCGATATGTTTGCTCCATCTCGATATGTTTGCTCCATCTCGATATGTTTGCTCCATCTCGATATGTTTGCTCCATCTCGATATGTTTGCTCCATCTCGATATGTTTGCTCCATCTCGATATGTTTACTCCATCTCGATATGTTTACTCCATCTCGATATGTTTACTCCATCTCGATATGTTTACTCCATCTCGATATGTTTACTCCATCTCGATATGTTTACTCCATCTCGATATGTTTACTCCATCTCGATATGTTTACTCCATCTCGATATGTTTACTCCATCTCGATATGTTTACTCCATCTCGATATGTTTACTCCATCTCGATATGTTTACTCCATCTCGATATGTTTACTCCATCTCGACATGTTTACTCCATCTCGACATGTTTACTCCATCTCGACATGTTTACTCCATCTCGACATGTTTACTCCATCTCGACATGTTTACTCCATCTCGACATGTTTACTCCATCTCGACATGTTTACTCCATCTCGACATGTTTACTCCATCTCGACATGTTTACTCCATCTCGACATGTTTACTCCATCTCGTCATGTTTACTCCATCTCGACATGTTTACTCCATCTCGACATGTTTACTCCATCTCGACATGTTTACTCCATCTCGACATGTTTACTCCATCTCGACATGTTTACTCCATCTCGACATGTTTACTCCATCTCGACATGTTTACTCCATCTCGACATGTTTACTCCATCTCGACATGTTTACTCCATCTCGACATGTTTACTCCATCTCGACATGTTTACTCCATCTCGATATGTTTACTCCATCTCGATATGTTTACTCCATCTCGATATGTTTACTCCATCTCGATATGTTTACTCCATCTCGATATGTTTACTCCATCTCGATATGTTTACTCCATCTCGATATGTTTACTCCATCTCGATATGTTTACTCCATCTCGATATGTTTACTCCATCTCGATATGTTTACTCCATCTCGATATGTTTACTCCATCTCGATATGTTTGCTCCATCTCGATATGTTTGCTTCATCTCGATATGTTTGCTCCATCTCGATATGTTTGCTCCATTTCGATATGTTTGCTCCATTTCGATATGTTTGCTCCATCTCGATATGTTTGCTCCATTTCGATATGTTTGCTCCATTTCGATATGTTTGCTCCATCTCGATATGTTTGCTCCATTTCGATATGTTTGCTCCATCTCGATATGTTTGCTCCATCTCGATATGTTTGCTCCATCTCGATATGTTTGCTCCATCTCGATATGTTTGCTCCATCTCGATATGCTTGCTCCATCTCGATATGTTTGCTCCATCTCGATATGTTTGCTCCATCTCGATATGTTTGCTCCATCTCGATATGTTTACTCCATCTCGATATGTTTACTCCATCTCGATACGTTTACTCCATCTCGATATGTTTACTCCATCTCGATATGTTTACTCCATCTCGGTATTCTTCTCCATCTCGGTATTTTAGTCCATCTCGGTATTTTAGTCCATCTCGGTATTTTAGTCCATCTCGGTATTTTAGTCCATCTCGGTATTTTAGTCCATCTCGGTATTTTAGTCCATCTCGGTATTTTAGTCCATCTCGGTATTTTAGTCCATCTCGGTATTTTAGTCCATCTCGGTATTTTAGTCCATCTCGGTATTTTTACCCCATCTCGGTATTTTTACCCCATCTCGGTATTTTTACCCCATCTCGGTATTTTTACCCCATCTCGGTATTTTTACCCCATTTCGATATTTATACCCGATCACGATATTTTACTCCATCTCGGTGTTCTTACTCCTTTTTGATTTTTTACTACATCTCGACATTTTTACTACATCCCGATTCCATCTCTACGTTCTTACTATATCACATTTTTCCCCATCTCGACATTTTTACCCCATCTCGACATTTTTACCCTATCTCGACATTTTTACTCCATCTCGACATTTTTACCCCATCTCGACATTTTCCCTCATCTCGACATTTTCCTCCATCTCGATATTTTTCCCCCATCTGGACATTTTTCACCCATCTCGACATTTTTCGCCCATCTGGACATTTTTCCCCCATCTCGACATTTTTCGCCTATTTCGACATTTTCACCCCATCTCGATTTTTTACCCCATCTCGGTCTATACTCCTACCGATGGCGAAGACGCGCTACTCTTTAGCTGCAACACAAGTCCTCCGACACCCTCATAACCATCACAGGGCACCACCCGAGTACCACCGCGCCTATCTGCGCTTCCTCCACGCAGTTCGCGCCACACTTGCTTTAAAAAAGGCGTACCGCGGAACGTGGTAAAATTTACCAAGAACTGTGAAACTTTTACCTCGAGGACACTTGAAGTGTGGTTAGAAGCGTGCCAACAAGCATGCTGGATGGCAGGGAGATTAGTTCACTTCAGAGAACTGCTCTTGTATAAATGCGAGTGAAAACTGTTCGACGGAAGTTTTGTATTGTTTGATCTCATGGAAGATCAGCCGATGAGAATACTCTGCTCTCTAATAACCCTTTACTGAAAGTTTATCTTAAGTTACATCTGCATTTATGCTTCTGATTCTTAACATTAAAAGTAAGGCGAAGATCGCTGTGCGTATGGTCATTTTATTAAGAAAATTAGTAAGGTGTAAATGAACATAACAGTGAAATATTCAATTTTTTTACAACGGTCAGAGTGATATGTTGCCACTTGCTGGCTCGAGAACGTTGGTTGACTTCGGTATTCTCCTGTTAGCTCTTCCTAAAGAGATAATTTTTTAACATATAAAGATATTTTTTGGTTACTAATGAAAGAAATAGAGAAGTACTTTAAAAACATTTACTCTGAACGTTTCGAGCCTAGGCTCATTCGCAACAAAAAGTCTGCAAATAAAATAATAAACCAGTCAGTACACCCAAAATTACAGAAGCGCGGAATATAAGCACGAAAAAACAAACAAACAAAACAAAAAATAATAATTCATCGGTTGACTATTTTCAGAGGGTATGCACTCGGCATTTCGTTGAGAGAAGGTTTGAGTTTATGAATGAATAATGACTCTAAAATACGTAGGTCTAAGCTGGCGGTACAAGTATCTAATATTTTAAATTTGCTAATGTCAATAATCTGTTCACAGTAATCATTACTACAATGTTGTCTGATACTAGAATGAGTGGGAGAGGTAAGCAAGCGACCTGTACGATAACTTCGATTTGCATGTTCAGCAGCCCTGACGTAAAGTGCTCGGTGGGTGGAACCCACATACTGCGATGCGCAATGCGCACAACTGAAATTATAGACGAGGGAAGATCGCATGCCGGTCGGGCGCACATCTTTAAATCTAAAAAATGATCCATTGTTGCACATATTCACTAAAATAATACGGAAGGAAATGTCCGGGAAAAATTAATCAAAAGCATTAAAAGGTCTTTTCTCAATTTTTCCGATTGATATCCAAAATATGGCCACACACAATAACTATAGTTTAGAGCTTGAACACGAGATTTCGGAATAAATTTCCTATTCAGGAATTTATTAATGGCACTGAAAATAATAGAATGAGGATAACCATTGGTTGGAAAATAAGACTACAAAAAAGTAAATTCTTTATGAAGGTCAGCGTAGTTAGAACAAATATTATAGGCGCGAGTTATAAGGGTTGATATGCTATTAAGTTTGAATCTCTTGCAACAGAAACTAAAGTAACTTAGACCTAACCCGGAGAATTTGGGTGTTCTGTAGACTGAGGTTATGAATTTATTACCAGATCGGTGAACATTGATATCGAGATAATTCAATTGATTATTTCCCTCTAGATCTAAAGTGAATTTGATGTTGGGATGTTTGAAATTGAAATATTGAAGAAAGGAATGGGCATCAAATTGGTTTTCGAAAAGGACAAAAGTATCATCAGTATAACGCCTATAGAAAACTGGTTTGAACTGGTTTGGGTTTGGGTCTCCCTATCGCCCTATTTTCGCCAACATTTTCATGTGCCACAATGAACAGAAATGGTTAAATCAGTGTCCGATATCATTCAAACCATTATGTACAACCCACACAACCCTCACTCTGCAACCACCACAGCTCCACTCTATACAACCACCACACTCACCATTCCATACAACCACAACAACTCCTTCCTATACAACACCACTCAATACATCCACAGCAAACACCATCCCATACAACCACCACAACTCCCCTCTATACAACCACCATAATCACCATCCCATAAAACCATCACAACCACCATCCTATACAACCACCACAACCACCATTCTATGCTACCACCACAACTCCACCCTATACAACCACCACAAGCACCATTCCATACAACCACCACAACTCCATCCTATACAACCACCACTCTATACAACCACCACTCTATACAACCACCACTCTATACAACCACCACTCTATACAACCACCACTCTATACAACCACCACTCTATACAACCACCACTCTATACAACCACCACTCTATACAACCACCACTCTATACAACCACCACTCTATACAACCACCACTCTATACAACCCTCACTCTACTCTCACTCTACCCTCACTCTAACCTCACTCTACCCTCACTTCACAACGAGACTCCGTTTCCGAGCTGTCTGGGAGCGGATGCACAGCAGACGCAATGAAAGCTTGACGGCGTTCTACTTCTCGCTGCCGGCTTTACAGACGCGCAACATCCAGCACGCTCTAAAGTGCGTGTAAGCATTGCAAAATACTGCACCTAAAACTCACCATAGCACATATAAACCTCGTAAATACTGCTCCTGACAGATATCACAATGCGGATAAGTATTGTAAATACTACAATCGACACACTTTATTACGTGTGAACTCCTTGTAAATACTGCAAACAGTACGGACATTCCCTTTGCGTGTATTTACTTATCATATTTCTTGGTCTTCGCAACTTGATGGCTTGTTTGTTCGCTTGATGGTTTGCACTTCATGGACAATATTTGCCAAAAATTATTTATACGCGCAAGTTTACCCAACGGGCTACTGGGGGAGAAGGGGGTTGACATAATTAATCGTATTGCGGCATCAGAGATTTGAAGGAGCTAAATACACATAAAATCCTGTTTCTTTCTTCCCTTGTTGAGTCCGACGCGCGCACCTCAGATTCAGCTCCGAGTGGGATTTTTTAATTCGTAATGCAAGACTGAACTCGTATTTGTAACGAGAACTTCTCTTTCATTCTAAATAATTTGTTGGGAAAATTTCCTCGAGGAGACGATTTCCTCAATAAAAATGAATGCTCTGTAAATTAAAGCACGCTGAGATCGTTGAAATTCTTTGATGCTTTTCTGCCAAAAACTGGGAAGATCGTCTGTATTTGTAGGCAACTCGCATCTCGTGCATCCGTTGAGTTACAAAAACGTACCGGCGAGAAGCAGATACTTTTTGATACATTTCTGAAACCATGCAATCCGTAACAAAAACGGTGACAAAAAATCTATGGCTGATAAATTTCAGAAGCGCTGTGACACGTAACAAAAACTCCATATACAAAAAAGGTGACAAAAAATCAATGGCTGATACATTTCAGAAACGCTGCGATACGTAACAAACACGGGAACGAAAATCAATGGCTGATACATTTCAGAAACGCTGCGATACGTAACAAACACGGGAACGAAAATCAATGGCTGATACATTTCAGAAACGCTGCGATACGTAACAAACACGGGAACGAAAATCAATGGCTGATACATTTCAGAAACGCTGCGATACGGAACAAACACGGGAACGAAAATCAATGGCTGATACATTTCAGAAACGCTGCGATACGTAACAAACACGGGAACGAAAATCAATGGCTGATACATTTCAGAAACGCTGCGATACGTAACAAACGCGGGAACGAAAATCAATGGCTGATACATTTCAGAAACGCTGCGATACGTAACAAACACGGGAACGAAAATCAATGGCTGATACATTTCAGAAACGCTGCGATACGTAACAAACACGGGAACGAAAATCAATGGCTGATACATTTCAGAAACGCTGCGATACGTAACAAACACGGGAACGAAAATCAATGGCTGATACATTTCAGAAACGCTGCGATACGTAACAAACACGGGAACGAAAATCAATGGCTGATACATTTCAGAAACGCTGCGATACGGAACAAACACGGGAACGAAAATCAATGGCTGATACATTTCAGAAACGCTGCGATACGTAACAAACACGGGAACGAAAATCAATGGCTGATACATTTCAGAAACGCTGCAATACGGAACAAAAACGGTGACAAAAAATCCACGGCAAAAGAATTACTCATTCAACAGCTGAGCGAAGCCTGCAATGCTCGTCGCCGAGCAAATGAAAGCTTTTGGGATTTGCTTCCATCGCCGAGATCCTAAAAACTGAGCTCAAATTTGAAAGGTGCTCTCCAAGGTTTCAAAATTCCGTCGCTTGCTTGTTACTGGAGGTTTTGTTGGTTGTTTTGCGGCCTTGTTTTGTTGCGTGAAGAGAAAAGTCCAGGGAACGTGCAACTGCTCCAAGTCGAAACCTTCGCTTCAAAATATAGTAACTTTCCTGAGCTGCAGAAATGCTTCGCGTGTATACAAGGGGTGAGTCACTATGGGGAAAATGTTGGAAAACGTGAATTTCGCGCCTGTAAAGACAATATGTCTGTGTACAGAAGTGGGAAAATGCTGAACTCTTCTTTGTATCAAAAATAACGGTTGAAAACCTATGCTCGATTCAAACCGCTTCTGTTTTTACTTCTTCATTTTTGAGTGATTTATTAAGAACCGTAACAACCTAAACGCAGAAAAACACAGATTCAGCGTTCATTTTCCACAGAGAAACAATGCTTCCATTTTGTCCGCTATGCTTCGGTATGTTTGTTCATTCCTCGGGATTCATTACACGCTTTTGAGCTCCTGCTGGTTTATGTATGAGCCCACGCACGTGCCCTACAGCTGAGTGTGAAGTAAAAAATTCTTAATTACGCGACAACCGAATTTTATTGCGCAAATATTGCTCAAATTTAAGTCCAGTTCAGTAGCAGTCCTCAGTGAGCGCTTGCAGTTCTATGTCATGGATGTGTTCATTTTTTCTTTGAAACTAGTTTGTTTGTAAGTGAATGTACTAGACCATAATTTGAAGTCAAAGGATACTTGGTCTCCAGTAAAGCTGATATGCATCATCTGATACGTAGGTGTTTTAAAACGCCGTGTGTCTAACGTTGGGACTCAATAAGGTTACTATTGGTCGAGCTAATACTTATTTCAAACTCCCTGAACGGTTACTCCCGGTCGAGCCAATACTTATTTCAATAACCCTCATAGAATCAACGTCTCCTATATCCATATAAGGCACTGGCAGGACTATGTAAATGTGGGAAAAGTGGCTCTTCCTTTTCGAATACGAAAGATTCTGAGCTAAAGCAAAGGGAGGCCCTTCGTTTGTTAAAATAGAATGGTTCTTGGTTTTGTTACTGAGCACTTTTTCGATTCACTGCTTTCCTGTTTTTAGCACCTACTACTTTCTTCTTCAACATTATCCTGTTTACTGAACTTCTTTCTCAACTTTCTGTCTCCATGCACCTTGTGTATAGATTCTGCGTTCCCTCAACTCCATACTAAATGGTGCCTTCCTCCTTCCTCTTAGAACATCTTTGTCGTGCAATTAAGGGAGGCTAAAACTTTCTTATATAATAATAATAATGATAATAATAATTTTGCATTTCCATAGTTCCATACTAAATTTTGCCTTCCTCCTTCCTCTTTTTGAACATCTTTGTTGTTGTAAGAGAGGCTGAAAGTAACTTAGTCAATCCAAAAAAGGAGAAAATACCGGATGCAACGCACTTCTAGCCAAACACTCCATGCGACGACCGAAAACCAAACCACGATAGCCAAAAAAGAGAATCACAAAACCACGATAGCCGAAACAGAGACCCACCAAACCACGATAACAAAACAGAGATCCACCAAACCACGATAGCCAAAATAGAGACCCACCAAACCACGATAACAAAATAGAGATCCACCAAACCACGATAACAAAACAGAGATCCACCAAACCACGATAGCCAAAACAGAGACCCACCAAACCACGATAACAAAATAGAGATCCACCAAACCACGATAACAAAACAGAGATCCACCAAACCACGATAGCCAAAACAGAGACCCACCAAACCACGATAGCCGAAACAGAGACCCATCAAAACACGATAACCAAAACAGAGACCCACCAAACCACGATAGCCAAAATAGAGACCCACCAAACCACGATAGCCAAAACAGGGATCCACAAAACCACGATAACAAAACAGAGACCCACCAAACCACGATAGCCGAAACAGAGACCCACCAAACCACGATAACAAAACAGAGATCCACCAAACCACGATAATAAAACAGAGACCCACCAAACCACGATAGCCAAAATAGAGACCCACCAAACCACGATAGCCAAAACAGAGACCCACCAAACCACGATAGCCAAAACAGAGACCCACCAAACCACGATAGCCGAAACAGAGACCCACCAAACCACGATAGCCAAAACAGAGACCCATCAAAACACGATAACAAAACAGAGATCCACCAAACCACGATAGCCAAAATAGAGACCCACCAAATCACGATAGCCGAAACAGAGACCCACCAAACCACGATAGCCAAAACAGAGACCCACCAAACCACGATGGCCAAAACAGAGACCCACCAAACCACGATAGCCGAAACAGAGACCCACCAAACCACGATAGCCGAAACAGAGACCCACCAAACCACGATAGCCAAAACAGAGACCCACCAAACCACGATAGCCAAAACAGAGACCCATCAAAACACGATAACAAAACAGAGACCCACCAAACCACGATAGCCGAAACAGAGACCCACCAAACCACGATAGCCAAAACAGAGACCCACCAAACCACGATAACAAAACAGAGACCCACCAAACCACGATAGCCAAAACAGAGACCCACCAAACCACGATAGCCAAAACAGGGATCCACAAAACCACGATAACAAAACAGAGACCCACCAAACCACGATAGCCAAAACAGAGACCCACCAAACCACGATAACAAAACAGGGATCCACAAAACCACGATAGCCAAAACAGAGACCCACCAAACCACGATAGCCAAAACAGGGATCCACAAAACCACGATAACAAAACAGAGACCCACCAAACCACGATAGCCGAAACAGAGACCCACCAAACCACGATAACAAAACAGAGATCCACCAAACCACGATAACAAAACAGAGACCCACCAAACCACGATAGCCAAAATAGAGACCCACCAAACCACGATAGCCAAAATAGAGACCCACCAAACCACGATAGCCAAAACAGAGACCCACCAAACCACGATAGCCAAAATAGAGACCCACCAAACCACGATAGCCAAAACAGGGATCCACCAAACCACGATAACAAAACAGAGACCCACCAAACCACGATAGCCGAAACAGAGACCCACCAAACCACGATAGCCAAAACAGAGACCCACCAAACCACGATAGCCAAAACAGGGATCCACAAAACCACGATAACAAAACAGAGACCCACCAAACCACGATAGCCAAAATAGAGACCCACCAAACCACGATAGCCAAAATAGAGACCCACCAAACCACGATAACAAAACAGAGATCCACCAAACCACGATAGCCAAAATAGAGACCCACCAAACCACGATAGCCGAAACAGAGACCCACCAAACCACGATAGCCAAAATAGAGACCCACCAAACCACGATAGCCAAAACAGGGATCCACAAAACCACGATAACAAAACAGAGACCCACCAAACCACGATAGCCAAAACAGAGACCCACCAAACCACGATAGCCGAAACAGAGACCCACCAAACCACGATAGCCGAAACAGAGACCCACCAAACCACGATAGCCAAAACAGAGACCCACCAAACCACGATAGCCAAAACAGAGACCCACCAAACCACGATAGCCAAAACAGAGACCCACCAAACCACGATAGCCAAAACAGAGACCCACCAAACCACGATAGCCAAAACAGAGACCCACCAAACCACGATAGCCAAAACAGAGACCCACCAAACCACGATAGCCAAAACAGAGACCCATCAAAACACGATAGCCAAAACAGAGACCCACCAAACCACGATAGCCGAAACAGAGACCCACCAAACCACGATAGCCAAAACAGAGACCCATCAAAACACGATAGCCAAAATAGAGACCCACCAAACCACGATAGCCAAAACAGAGACCCACCAAACCACGATAGCCAAAACAGAGACCCACCAAACCACGATAGCCAAAACAGAGACCCATCAAAACACGATAACAAAAAAGAGACCCACCAAACCACGATAGCCAAAACAGAGACCCATCAAAACACGATAACAAAAAAGAGACCCACCAAACCACGATAACAAAACAGAGACCCACCAAACCACGACAGCCAAAAAACGAGAAGGACGGCGTAAGCTACGATCAAAGCGAGTCGCGACACCCACAGGAGGCATTTAATGAGCCAACGTAAGCTCGAAAAATCGCAGCACGTCAAATCAAGTGAATGGAGGCCCTTCAACCGAGATTACGGCTGATGGCTCTGACTGCAATGTCTGCAATGTCTGCAATGTCTGCAATGTCTGCAATGTCTGCAATGTCTGCAATGTCTGCAATGTCTGCAATGTCTGCAATGTCTGCAATGTCTGCAATGTCTGCAATGTCTGCAATGTCTGCAATGTCTGCAATGTCTGCAATGTCTGCAATGTCTGCAATGTCTGCAATGTCTGCAATGACTGCAATGTCTGCAATGTCTGCAATGTCTGCAATGACTGCAATGACTGCAATGTCTGCAATGTCTCAAGACTTGACGGTTCAGACTGCAATGCCTCAAGACTTGATGGTTCAGACTGCAATGTCTCAAGACTTGATGGCTCAGACTGCAATGTCTCAAGACTTGATGGTTCAGACTGCAATGTCTCAAGACTTGACGGTTCAGACTGCAATGCCTCAAGACTTGACGGTTCAGACTGCAATGTCTGCAATGTCTCAAGACTTGATGGTTCAGACTGCAATGCCTCAAGACTTGACGGTTCAGACTGCAATGCCTCAAGACTTGACGGTTCAGACTGCAATGCCTCAAGACTTGATGGTTCAGACTGCAATGTCTCAAGACTTGATGGTTCAGACTGCAATGTCTCAAGACTTGACGGTTCAGACTGCAATGCCTCAAGACTTGACGGTTCAGACTGCAATGCCTCAAGACTTGACGGTTCAGACTGCAATGCCTCAAGACTTGATGGTTCAGACTGCAATGTCTCAAGACTTGACGGTTCAGACTGCAATGCCTCAAGACTTGACGGTTCAGACTGCAATGTCTCAAGACTTGACGGTTCAGACTGCAATGTCTCAAGACTTGACGGTTCAGACGGCAATGTCTCAAGACTTGATGGTTCAGACTGCAATGTCTCAAGACTTGACGGTTCAGACTGCAATGCCTCAAGACTTGACGGTTCAGACTGCAATGCCTCAAGACTTGACGGTTCAGACTGCAATGTCTCAAGACTTGATGGTTCAGACGGCAATGTCTCAAGACTTGATGGTTCAGACTGCAATGTCTCAAGACTTGACGGTTCAGACTGCAACAGCAAGTCTGAACCACCAAGTCCTGAAGGCGAGGCAGATTGCTTCAAGAGGCGCTTGAGTCTGAGTCCCGAGTGCGTTGCCATGGTGAAGCCACACGATTACCAGAGCCGTCAGCCGCGACTGCAGAAAGTAGGTGTATTTTCCCTATTGATGCGAGCTCTCCTCAAGGTAATTTGTGCACTCCACGAGCTAAATGAAGAAGGAATCAATAGCATATAATAAAACGCCAGGTGTGCCAATAAGTTCAGAAATAAACTACACCTTTTTCACTTCAAATTAATCTAAGTCAAGTTCAATTTAATCCAAGTCAAGTTCAATTTAATCCGAGTCAAGTTCAATTTAATCCGAGTCAAGTTCATATTAATCCGAGTCAAGTTCAAATTAATCCAAGTCAAGTTCAAATTAATCCAAGTCAAGTTCAAATTAATCCAAGTCAAGTTCAAATTAATCCAAGTCAAGTTCAATTTAATCCGAGTCAAGTTCAAATTAATCCGAGTCAAGTTCAAATTAATCCAAGTCAAGTTCAAATTAATCCAACCCTTAGTTGAGTTAAAAATGACGTAATAATTTGTTAATTTGAGTTTTTTGTTAAATTGGATGTGATGAGCAAAACTGGATTCGAGGATTTATTTACACTCATAGTAATTCATACTCGTGAAATTTCACTTCATCACATATATGAAATCAAATACATGCAAGTACAAAATATTATCATTGAACGAAATGTAAATTTAATCTTTAAAAGAAATATACAAGTGCCATTCACTGAGCACTAATGTACTATTCCGTTTGATTACAATTTATACATGTACATTACTACCCAGATACATTCCTGCATTAGCAATAAAAATGTTATCCCTTCTAATTCCGAGTTTGTAAATATGAAGAAATGTAGGATCCACTTACAATACACAATAATAATGCCAGAAAAAATGTTTCTAACTTAATACTGCTTTTATTTGTGTGTGCTCATACTTCGATGTATAATACTTTCAAGGCTTAAATATTCATAAAATGAATATTATACAATTTATTGAAGTATGAAAAGTATTATACATTGAATTGTAAATAAATATTAAATTGATTAAATCTACATATCGTCCAATGATAATATATTTTACTTGCATGCATTTGATTTCATATATGTGATAAAGTGGAATTTCACGCGTATAAATATCTATGAGTGTAAATAATCCTCGAAACCAGTTTTGCTCATCACTTCCAATAGATACATATGTAACAAAAAACTCATATTAACAAATTATTACGTCATTTTTAACTCGACTAAGGGTTGGATTAATTTGAACTTGACTTGGATTAATTTGAACTTGACTCGGATTAATTTGAACTTGACTCGGATTAATTTGAACTTGACTCGGATTAATTTGAACTTGACTCGGATAAATTTGAACTTGACTTGGATTAAATTGAACTTGACTCGGATTAAATTGAACTTGACTCGGATTAAATTGAACTTGACTCGGATTAAATTGAACTGGACTTAGATTAATTTGAATTGAAAAAGGTGTAGTGCAAACGTGCTGGTCGGCATTAATCTGGAGAATTTCATCCCTTCTTTCTTCAGTTAAATTCGCTTGTGCAAGTCGATGTTGTCCAGCGCTATGCCGAAGAATTTCCTCGCTTTTTTCATGTGTTATGCTCTCTCTAGCTACTCGGTGCTGCTCTGCATTATTCCGTAGAATTTCCAAACGCCGGTCAAGGGTCAATTTAGTTCTAGCTTCTCGTTGGCGAGCATCATTGCTTCGTCTTGCCATTTCGCATTGTTCATCCGATCGTCTTCGGCGTTTTTTTTTTGCTGTCGAAGTCTTGCTACTTCTCTCTTGCGGTTGGACACATTTCTATCCATGGTGGCCTCTTTTGCCGCAATTTTATTCTGAAATGTCGTCTATTATCTCTTCGGAGCTTTTCAAGAAAATTACAATTTCGATAACGATAACTCAAGTTTCAAAATCTTGGGTTTTATACTAAGTGGTAGCCAGGTTACTTGCCAAACGAATTTAAAACATTTTTTTCGCATTATCAATTGAAAATGTCAAAACAACATGATGAATTTCAACAAAGAAAGCTCCAAAGAAAACTTCTATTTTTAAAAATATGCCGATTGCGTATTCTGGATACTATAATCCAAGTGAAAGGGAATTGAACCGCCACTGAAAAATAATGCAATAGAGTAATTTCTTGTATTTCTTAAGCTTTATCCTTGTTGCTATCAAAGTTATCGATTAGAAGAGGGGGTCACACAGACGTACGGACGGACGCGGCTACTTTTATAATGGTGATATTATTGTTTTGTGCGTCATTTCTTCTATGTTATCCCAATTTGAATTTCATCGATTACATTAAATTGGTTAGTCCGTCTCTCTGTGACGCCCACAAGGACGCTCAATGACCGTATCTGTGATACGAGTTTCACAAGTGTACAAGTACAAAAATATTTTAATGGCGGGTGCTATTGGGATGGATATATTTGTTTGGCATCCACATCTGCAAGGTTTGCCTGAAGAAAATATCGAATCCCGTCATTTTTTTGCGGGTCGTGTGCAATAGTTTAAGATAAACGATCACATCTTGAATGCTATTAAGATGTATCAGGTGAGCTCGATACAAGAAGTCAAAGTCGATGTCTTAATGTGTTCCTGAGGAACTTAGGGAAGATACTCAGACAATTTGCGTAAAGCAGCGTAAGTCAATTCAAAATAACTAATACTTTTGAGCTAATGATGACGGCGGAAATGTATTATAACTACAACTCCTCAATTCTATCGAGTTCCCTTGGCATCTCTGTACCTTCAGAATGAAGCGTACTGCGCCAGAAACGCTAGGACTTAAGTATTTTCTGTTACGTCACTGTATCACAGATACATTCATCCTTTCTAGAATAATAGAAGGCGCGCGAAAATAGTTAAATTTCGACACTGATTTATTGCCTTCCAATATCGGTTTTTGTGACACAACACTCATAAGGCGGTAGAAGATCTCGTACGCTACCTTGTGGGATTCGATACCAATCAATTATTGTTGCGAACGGAGAAGTTTCACGTCATCTTGCCATCGAATACAAACTTCAAGAGGAGTTCAGTATTCGAGTTTATTAAATGCCTCGAGACGTAAACGTTGAGAATTTATTCTTCGCAATAAACATGTCACGCAATCTAGATTCAAACGAGAACTCGTGGATTCTCGCGTTCGATGCTAAAACCAAATTTGTGCATACATTCAAGCAAGAACTTGTCTCTGAGATCGCTTCTGACGTAAGGGATTCACAGCTACAATTGGATCTCATAGCGACACACTTGTTACGGTAGGTAAATCTGTTTGTGAGCAACGGTAGGTAAATTTGTTCGGGAGGTACGGCAGGTGAATTTATTCGTGAGTTAAAGGCAGGTAAATGTATTCGTGAGCAACACATGCCAGCACGCCGCCGCAAAGGGAAGTATCAGATGAGACGCGCCTCTCTCGACGACTTAATATTGGATGTACACGCGGAGCTGACTTTCACCGCTAGAATATTGATGTTCCTCTGGGCCGGCCGGGCCGTAAGGGCTTCCTTGTCGTTTATTCCCTGCTCTTTTTGCTCGCTATTCAATGGCCTAATCTATACAGAGGCTGCTCAGACTTGTGCGAATCTATGTCCGACACTTGGCGATCCTCATTCGACCACTCGTAAAAAAATTTGTTCATGCAGACGAGTTTGAGTTATGTTATCATTTCTCATACCCTCAAGTGCATTTTATATTTGATCCGTCTAATGCATATTTAGGTTTTTCTAGGTTAAGGATAATTTTTTACCATAGAATGAAGTTGTCATTGGCTGTCCTAGAATGTACTGAACTTATTCGGGAGTTCGAAAGTGTCTGCTGAAATAGTGTTAAGAAACGCGTTTTCTGTTGAAGCCCCGTAGGAAATGTCTCGAATGTGAAAGCAGTTACCTGCAAGCGTTTGCTAAATATCAACATGGGTAAGTAACACTTCAGAACGCTTCCAATTTTGCTAAACGTAAAATTGGCGAGCATCACATCTCATCACTACAGAACAAATCAGAAAATTTCATCGTTCAAGAAAAAATGCCTTTAAGATTTTCGTGCAAATAATGGAAGACCTTTAACGTTAATCTGGTATCCAATTAATTAATCTGGTATCCAATATGGTATCCAATTAATTAATCTGGTATCCAATTAAGATTTTCGTGCAAATAATGGAAGACCTTTAACGTTAATCTGGTATCCAAAATTGCTGCAATGGCGACAGGCACTTCGTTGAAAAACTGTAACATAAGGTTAGGACAGTTGATTTATGCACTTGATTTATGTTCAGTTTGCCGTTAATTTATATAAATGAAGATTTTATAAATCAACATTTATAAATGGACCATTGATTTATTTAAATATATATGGACCGATGATTTATATACATATACCGTTGATTTGTAAGTCAACCGTTGATTTATGTACACCGATTAGTTGAAAATGACTCGAATTAGGATTACCAGCACTTGAAATTTAAAACATATGTACTAAAGAAAGATTCATACTGAGAGGGAGAGGGAAATGAAATATAAAAGTTAGGAACGCATTTTCATTATGAAAACAACAATCAGTATAGTGAGGATTTTCTTACCTAATAATACCCTTCACGGGTTTATATATTTGTTTGGTGTCCGCTGCTTGCGTGTGTCTGTGACGCTCACAAGGACGCTCAATGACCGTATCTGTGATACGAGTTTCACCAGTGCACAAGTACAAGAATATTTTAATGGCGGGTACTGTTGGGATGGATATATTTGTCATCCACATCTGCAAGATTTATTTAATGGCGGGTACTGTTGGGATGGATATATTTGTTTGTCATCCTCATCTGCAAGACTTATTTAATGGAGGGTACTATTGGGATGGATATATTTGTTTGTCATCCACATCTGCAAGATTTATTTAATGGCGGGTATTGTTGGGATGGATATATTTGTTTGTCATCCACATCTGCAAGGTTTATTTAATGGCGGGTACTATTGGGATGGATATATTTGTTTGTCATCCACATCTGCAAGATTTATTTAATGGCGGGTATTGTTGGGATGGATATATTTGTTTGTCATCCACATCTGCAAGATTTATTTAATGGCGGGTACTATTGGGATGGATATATTTGTTTGTCATCCACATCTGCAAGATTTATTTAATGGCGGGTATTGTTGGGATGGATATATTTGTTTGTCATCCACATCTGCAAGATTTATTTAATGGCGGGTATTGTTGGGATGGATATATTTGTTTGTCATCCACATCCGCAAGATTTATTTAATGGCGGGTACTATTGGGATGGATATATTTGTTTGTCATCCACATCTGCAAGATTTATTTAATGGCGGGTATTGTTGGGATGGATATATTTGTTTGTCATCCACATCTGCAAGATTTATTTAATGGCGGGTACTATTGGGATGGATATATTTGTTTGTCATCCACATCTGCAAGATTTGTTTAATGGCGGGTATTGTTGGGATGGATATATTTGTTTGTCATCCCCATCTGCAAGATTTATTTAATGGCGGGTACTGTTGGGATGAATATATTTGTTTGTCATCCACATTTGGAAAACTATTCCAGGAATATACTGAATTCCGTAATTTTTGACGGGCAGTGTACACTAGTAATAACAGAATAGCCTCCGCAAGGATGCGTGAAACTCTCGGTGTATTCGGTCGCGTCCGTAAATCATTGCACAGGCGCTTGAACGCCTGCATCGCAACAGATATACGTCAATCTTTAGTGAATACCTAACCTACTTTAAAAATATGTTTCTTGTGGTCTTAATAATTAAGACTGTTGTTCTGTTTCTCGTGATCATACCAAAAATGTTTTCCTAACTTCTATATTTCATTTCCCTATTACTCTTAAGGTACGTATTTTATTCAATACGTTTAACATTTCAAGTCATTGTGACTCTTTAACGAAAAGTTTTTAACCACGCGGACATTCAGTAAAAGGCGTTCATTTCAACGACCCAATCTTGCGCTGAAGTTTGTTCAACAAAGTGCCCGTCGCCCTGTGGAACGATTTAATCCTTTTCTAAATGTTTCGATGAAAAGTTCGCATTGACTGCGTTTCATTTGTGATAATCAAAGAGAAATTACAGAAATGTTTCGTTCAAGACCCAAAGAATTTTATCATGATGAGGTTAGTTTGTTCATTTACATAGCAGGAAATTATGCGTGGGCGTTTAATTCAAAATTTTGAATAAAATTTAAATTGAACCGAATTTTAAAAATTTAAAAGTCTCGTAGAGCGATAATTAGCAGCGAGATGGTTAAATTCATGTACATTTAACACGATTTTGGAGAGAGTGAGCTATTTTTTATTGTTAATGTTCAAAAAATCAACCATTCCAACACTACAATCTTCATCGCCCTGAAGGCTAACCAAATTGAAAAAACAACACCTCGTTGTTGTTCGACAAAAATTTTCAAAGAGCAATTGCAGTTCCACCTAACACTTTGACCGCAACGTGGGCCACCGGTGGTACACGGAGATTTTCATAATGCTGCTCACCGACCAGTAGTCAAAAACTCAATTTTCACAAATACCTAATTAGAGCAAAATGAGGGCACGATCCAGTTCATGTTTGCTATTTGTAGAATTACTCACTTCAATTGACCTTAAATTTGAGTTGAATTTTGAACTTTAGCTTAACCAACTTCGGTCGACGTGTCAAGTACAGATTGAGTTAAACTTGCGCGAGATTGAAACATTTTGCAGGCCCCCGCCATTTGAACTTTGCAGCGCAGAACTTTGATGATCCGTCTGCGGTGGTTAAGTCTCCAGGCTTCATGAATCATCGCTTGTGCCGCAACAGAAATAGACGCTCCTCTGATGCGCTTGTTTTCTGAAATATTTCACTCGCAAAATGAAACTGCATTTATAAATGCGTCGACTTCAAGATCATTTGAAACAATTCATAAACTCGACCCTTTGACCTTAATGGGTTAAACTGAAGTTCAATATGCAACTCATATGTAGTCAAACGTGGGGAGAAATTTTAAAAATAATAAACATTAACTGATTCATGCCTCCATTTTGAAATTCGTAAATGAATTATGAAAATTGGTTTTGACCACTGGTTGGTTAATAGCATTTTGATAATCCCATCCATAGCAACCGGCGGCACACGTTGCAGTCAAAGTGTTAAATAACTCTGATAATCTTGTTTGTATGCTTGGATAATCTTTTAATTGGACAATGAATCTTCAGTTCAAGAAAAGTGTCGGCTTTAAGATCTTCTGTGATTATCGTCATATTTATAAACCTCTGAAAATCTTGTTTCCGTGCTTCCCAGTCTAACTTTTTCGCGGCTTGCATGCATGTTTTTCGCCGCCCAAGTAATTAAATCGCTTAGGCGGCGAAAAACATGCATGCTGTGGCGAAAAAGTTAGTCTGGGTTATTCGGGTGGTCATCACCGTCAAATTTCCATTTGTAAAAATAACGCAAGGCTAAATCTTATATTCCCTTGCGCTGTATTGTGAATACGATTTGTCTTAAGTACGACCTGCAACTTATTTTCAAAATTTTATTTCTCAGTAATTGATTGAATAAGATAGAATTAGATTATGTGTTAGTTTCAGGCTCCCTTTCCGCAAAAAAATGCTTAACAAAAGGAAGGAGGAAGGAAACCTTTAGTATGGAGTTGGAGGAACGTGGAGTCTATGGAGTCCCCACACAAGACCCCCACGTATAGAAACAATAAGTTGAGAAAGAAGGTTATGAAACAGGATAAAAATTGAAAAAAAAAGTTAGAGGTGCTGAAAAACAAGATAGCAGTGAACCGAAGAAAAGATAGTCCATAGCAAAATAAAACCTATTCCAGTTTAATAAAAAGAAGGCCTACCTAATCATCAGCTCGGGGCCATACATTTTCCCTTGGGAGTGCTTATACCCAAAGATACAATAGTAGTTTTTCCTTAAAGGATTGGTTATATAAGTAACCTGGTCCAAGAAGTCAAGGCTGGCATTTTACATACCCACGCGTAAATTAAATATTATACAGCATGTCGCACTAAAACCACAAGCCGGGTATTAATTTTCCTACATCAGTAATACCATCGTAAGAACACCATAAACATTTAATTTTTAGCAAAATTATCCTTCAGAAGTAACCTATAGAAAAAATTACAGATTATGATGGTATTACTGATGCGAGAAAATAAATACTCGGTTCGGGTTTTGGTGGGACATACTGTATATTGTGGGACATACTGTCTATTGTGGGACATACTGTATATTGAGGGACATGCTGTATATTTTGGAACATGCTGTATATTTTGGGACATACTGTATAATGAGTGACATTCTGTATATTGTAGAATATGCTGTATATTGTGGGACATACTGTATATTGTGAGACATGCTGTATATTTTGGGACATGCTTTATATTGTGGGACATGCTGTATATTGTGGGACATGCTGTATATTGTGGGACATGCTGTATATTGTGGGACATGCAGTATATTGTGGGACATGCTGTATATTGTGGGACATGCTGTAGATTGTGGGACATGCTGTATATTTTGGGACATGCTGTATATTTTGGGACATGCTGCATATTTTGGGACATGCTGTATATTTTGGGACATGCTGTATATTGAGGGACATGCTGTATATTTTGGGACATGCTGTATATTTTGGGACATGCTGCATATTTTGGGACATGCTGTATATTTTGGGACATGCTGTATATTTTGGGACATGCTGTATATTTTGGGACATGCTGTATATTGTGGGACATGCTGTATATTTTGGGACATGCTGTATATTTTGGGACATGCTGTATATTTTGGGACATGCTGTATATTGTGGGACATGCTGTATATTGTGGGACATACTGTATATTGTGGGACATACTGCATATTGTGGGACATGCTGTATATTGTGGGACATGCTGTATATTGTGGGACATGCTGTATATTGTGGGACATGCTGTATATTGTGGGACATGCTGTATATTGTGGGACATACTGCATATTGTGGGACATACTGCATATTGTGGGACATGCTGTATATTGTGGGACATGCTGTATATTCTGGGACATGCTGTATATTGTGGGACATGCTGTATATTGTGGGACATACTGTATATTGTGGGACATACTGCATATTGTGGGACATGCTGTATATTGTGGGACATGCTGTATATTCTGGGACATGCTGTATATTGTGGGACATGCTGTATATTGTGGGACATGCTGTATATTGTGGGACATGCTGTATATTGTGGGACATGCTGTATATTGTGGGACATGCTGTATATTGTGGGACATGCTGTATATTGTGGGACATGCTGTATATTGTGGGACATGCTGTATATTGTGGGACATGCTGTATATTGTGGGACATGCTGTATATTGTGGGACATAATGTATATTGTGGGACATGCTGTATATTGTGGGACATGCTGTATATTGTGGGACATGCTGTATATTCTGGGACATGCTGTATATTGTGGGACATGCTGTATATTGTGGGACATGCTGTATATTGTGGGACATGCTGTATATTGTGGGACATGCTGTATATTGTGGGACATGCTGTATATTGTGGGACATGCTGTATATTCTGGGACATGCTGTATATTGTGGGACATGCTGTATATTGTGGGACATGCTGTATATTGTGGGACATGCTGTATATTGTGGGACATGCTGTATATTGTGGGACATGCTGTATATTGTGGGACATGCTGTATATTGTGGGACATGCTGTATATTGTGGGACATGCTGTATATTGTGGGACATGCTGTATATTGTGGGACATGCTGTATATTGTGGGACATGCTGTATATTGTGGGACATGCTGTATATTGTGGGACATAATGTATATTGTGGGACATGCTGTATATTGTGGGACATGCTGTATATTGTGGGACATGCTGTATATTGTGGGACATGCTGTATATTGTGGGACATGCTGTATATTGTGGGACATAATGTATATTGTGGGACATGCTGTATATTGTGGGACATGCTGTATATTGTGGGACATGCTGTATATTGTGGGACATGCTGTATATTGTGGGACATGCTGTATATTGTGGGACATGCTGTATATTGTGGGACATGCTGTATATTGTGGGACATGCTGTATATTGTGGGACATGCTGTATATTGTGGGACATAATGTATATTGTGGGACATACTGTATATTGTGGGACATGCTGTATATTGTGGGACATGTTGTATATTTAATGCGAATTCAATTTACGCCCCGGAGCTTTGCGCCCCTACGGAAACTTTACCGCAATTTTCAAGCCGATGACTGACATGTTTATGAGCTCATTTCCCTGAACTCCGATCAAAACTTCAAACTTTGAGAAATTCGGGAAAGTTCAGAATCTCCGGGCATTATTTTACGTCGCTGATGAAAATAAATCAGCTCGAAGCAATTATAACAATGTCGAATTAATTAAAATAAACATATAAATTATGGGCACTTCGCTGTCTTATTTTTCTAGTTTTTTTGTGAGTTTTCTAATGCCAGTCTCGTATTCAAAAATTTGAAGGCGATCTGAAGTTTTTGAAGACATGAATGTCATATATTTTGATGCATATTATGTCGTAAATTATGTGATATTTTGGGCCGTATATTACATTAATGGCGTATGTCATGAAATTTTTTTATTTTAAATTCAGTTTACTGTGACAACTTGTCCTGTGGAAACCACTCTGTGAGAGTTAACAAAAATTATTCAAAATAATGCTTGGGGCTGATATTTATAACCAACATATTCCAGCCATTAGAATACAGCGTTTCAGCCTTAACAAAAAGATTTTTACTTAATTTAAATCTGTTCCTATGTGAACGATTTTTTCCCATGACAGATTTACTGTAGTTTTTTATTTTGTCATCACTGGTTTATCGTAATAACCTTAAAAATAACTTTCATCACTTTTTCAGTTTTTAAAAATCATCACTTTGATCTGGAAAGTTGCAGATCTTGAAACCAATAGTAATTAAAAGGATCAGTGTGAGGGGAGTAGATAGGATACCGCAAGAGCGCCAACATAATTTTCTAAACTCGAACAATAATAATTTTTTTTAAACTCGAACAATAATAATTTTTTAAACTCGAACAGTAATAATTTTTTAAACTCGAACAGTAATAATTTTTTAAACTCGAACAGTAATAATTTCATAATTTCGAACAATAATAACTTTCTAAACTCGAACAATAATAACTTTCTAAACTCGAACAATAATTTTTTAAACTCGAACAATAATTTTTTAAACTCGAACAATATTAATTTTTTAAACTCGAACCATAATAATTTTTTAAACTCGAACAATAATAATTTTTTAAACTCGAACAATAATAATTTTTTAAACTCGAACAGTAATAATTTTTTAAACTCGAACAGTAATAATTTTTTAAACTCGAACAGTAATAATTTTATAATTTCGAACAGAAATAATTTTATAATTTCGAACAATAATACCTTTCTAAACTCGAACAATAATAACTTTCTAAACTCGAACAATAATTTTTTAAACTCGAACAATAATAGTTTTTTTTAAACTCGAACCATAATAATTTTTTAAACTCGAACAATAATAATTTTTTAAACTCGAACAATAATAATTTTTAAAACTCGAACATTAATAATTTTTTAAACTCGAACAATAATAATCCCCCTCAGGGGGGTACAAATATTGTATCTATGGAAATTAGCGCTCCCAGGAGAACTATGTGAGGGCCCGAGCTAAAGGTTAGGTAGGCTTCCTTTTTGTTGTAATAAAATAGGTTTTTGTTTTGTTACGGACCATCTTTTTTCGGTTCACTGCTGTCCTGTTTGTCAGCACCTACTACTTTCTTCTTCAACTTTTTTCTTGTTTCATGAACTTCTTTCCTAGCTTACTGTTTCTGTGCACCTTGTGCATAGATTCCACGTTCCCTCAACTCCATACTAAATGGTGCCTTCCTTTTCCTCTCTTGGAACATCTTTGTCGTGGTTAAGGGAGGCTAAAACTTTCTTATATAATAATAATAAAACAATAATAATTTTTTAAACGCGAACAATGATAATTTTTTAAACGCGAACAATGATAATTTTTTAAACTCGAACAATAATAATTTTATAAACTCGAACGAGTTCGAAATTCACTGGCGCATTTCGCCAACAAAAGAACCAGTCTGTAGGAAGTATTTGATGGAAAAATCATTAGAACTTTGATGTAAGGATTCATGTGTAGAGCATGCGCTAGATTCTCCGACCTCGTCAGCATAACAGGCACTTCTCGGCAAAGTTTCTATCTGCGGGTGTAGCAGTTAACTCAACTTAGCATGAGCTTGAGCTTTCGGCTAAGTTTGCAGCAGCGTACATATTGCATACTCTATTTTCAAGAATGTATGTTTATCCTTTTTTTATGCAAAATGTAATCTATTTTTCTTGTAAGTCCTGTGCCTCACTTCGGAAGCACAGAAAGCCAGAAATTACACCTCTGAAACAGCAGGCTCACAATTGTATCCTTGATACACCAGGCTCACAATTGTATCCTTGATACACCAGGCTCACAATTGTATCCCTGATACACCAGGCGCACAATTGTATCCCTGATACACCAGGCTCACAATTGTATCCCTGATACACCAGGCTCACCAACATACAATAAAAATTCTCTTAAAACCAGATAAAACTAGATGCACCTCTTGAATTTTATTTACGCTAGTGCACACGTACTGGTCGGCATTAATCTGAAGAATTTCATCCCGTCTTTCTTGAGCTAAATTCGATTGTGCAAGTCGATGCTGTTGTCCAGTGCTATGCCGAAGAATTTCCTCGCTCCTTTCATGTGTTAAGCTCTCTCTAGCTACTCGGTGTTGCTCTGCATTATTCCGTAGAATTTCCAAACGCCGTTCAAGGGTTAATTTAGCTCCAGCTTCTCGCTGGCGAGCTGCATTGCTTCGTCTTGCCATTTCGCGATGTTTATCCGATTGTCTTCGGGGTTTTTCTTGCTGTCGAAGTCTTGCTACTTCCCTCTTGCGGTTGGACACATTTCTATCATTGGTGACCTCTTTCGCCGGAATTTTATTCTGAAATGTCGTCTATTATCTCTTCGGAGCTTTTCAAAAAAATCACAATTTCGAAAACAATAACTCAAGTTCCAAAATCTTGGGCCTTATACCCAGTGGTAGCCAGGTTACTGGTCAAACGAATTTAAACATTTCTTTTCGCATTATAAATTGAAAATATCGAAGCGACATGATGAATTTAAACAGAGAAAGCTCCATCGAAAATTTCTATTTGTAACAATAAGCCCATTGCGTATTGTGGATACCATAATCAAGAGGGGGTCACACGGACGGACGGACGCGGCTCCTTTTATAATAGCGATTTGCTCGCTGTCAGATACGTTTAACCCTAACTACCCAATTATAATGGATGAACTCCTTGCCTTAAAATGAACTACCCAATAATAGTAGACTACTTGCCTTATAATGAACTACCCAATAATAGTAGACTACTTCCCTTATAATGAACTACCCAATAATAGTAGACTACTTGCTTTATAATGAACTACCCAATAATAGTATACTACTTGCCTTATGATGAACTACCCAATAATAGTAGACTACTTGCCTTGTTATGAACTACCCAATAATAGTAGACTACTTGCCTTATAATGAACTACCCAATAATAGTAGACTACTTGCCTTATAATGAACTACCCAATAATAGTAGACTACTTGCCTTATAATGAACTACCCAATAATAGTAGACTATTTACCTTATAATGAACTACCCAATAATAGTAGACTACTTGCCTTATAATGAACTACCCAATAATAGTAGACTACTTGCCTTATAAGGAACTACCCAATAATAGTAGACTACTTGCCTTATAAGGAACTACCCAATAATAGTAGACTACTTGCCTCATAATGAATTACCCAATAATAGTAGACTAATTGCCTTATAATGAACTACCCAATAATAGTAGACTATTTGCCTTATAATGAACTACTCAATAATAGTAGACTACTTGCCTTATAATGACTACCCAATAACAGTAGACTACTTGCCTTTTAATGAACTACCCAATAATAGTAGACTACTTGCCTTATAATGAACTACCCAATAATAGTAGACTACTTGCCTTATAATGAACTACCCAATAATAGTAGACTACGTGCCTTATAATGAACTACCCAATGATAGTAGACTACTTGCCTTATAATGAACTACCCAATAATAGTAGACTACTTGCCTTATAATGAACTACCCAATAATAGTAGACTACTTGCCTTATAATGAACTACCCAATAACAGTAGACTACTTTCCCGATAATGAACCACCCTATAATAATGGACTACTTTCCCGATAATGAACCACCTAATAATAATGGATATTTGCCCGATAACGAACTACAGAAAGACTACCTGCCCGATAATGAACTACAGAAAGACTACTTGCCCGATATTGAAAGACAAGTGTTGCATGCACCATCCTTGGCGCTGAGGGCAGCCAAATATTCCTTTGAGCGCAATCCATCAGCTCGTAATTGCACGGCGCGAAAATAACGGCAAAACTCGGGTACTTCGGCCGAAAGGATGCACCTTCCCTCGCCTCATCGCTCAGCTCCCTCATTTTCCTGAGCCTTGAAGCCCTCGAGTCAAGCCACAGCTGGTCACTCTGGTCTTCTGCCTTCCCAGTTCTGCTCAGATGCTTAAGTTTTATTTTTTATTGGTGATATTATTCCTTTCATTGTACTACTTTATACAGCCCTACCAGTTTTGCTCGAATGCTTAGGTTTTTGCTTATTCATTGATGATAGTGTTCATATCATTGTAATATTTTATACTACCCTACCAGTTATGCTCGAATGCTTAGGTTTTTTTATTATTCATTGATGATATTGTTCATATCATTGTAATATTTTATACTACCCTACCAGTTATGCTCGAATGCTTAGGTTTTTTATTTTTCAGTCTTTTGCCTTCCCAGTTATACACAAATACTTAGGTTTTTGTTCCTCAGTTTTCTGATTTCCCAGTTTTGCTCACATACTTTGGTATTTTTATTGTTGATATTATTCTTTTCATTGTACGATTTTATTTGGTTGTATAAACTGTTCAATTTGAACTTCTAGTTCTGCTTAAAACTTTGTTTTTTAGGTGGTTTTGTGCTTAATTTACTACAAAAATATTACCAGGAAAAATAACCATAATTTCTTAGTTATTCCAGTTCAAAATAATTAATTTCGATCATTAAACGT
Source organism: Morinoia aosen (assembly GCA_030386875.1). Lineage (NCBI taxonomy): Eukaryota > Metazoa > Arthropoda > Malacostraca > Amphipoda > Talitridae > Morinoia > Morinoia aosen. Next base: position 52,341,856 of record CM059572.1, on the reverse strand, counting down.
TTTAAAGGCACTCGATGTGTTATAGAAAGTGATAAAACGCCAATTTTTGCTACATATCTAAGTTGGAAAATATTTTAAATTTACTCGGGCACAATTTTCCGAGAAATTCAAAGAATTGATGCGCTTCAGGAAACGTGCGCCTGAATGTTTATTCATAGCCAATATTTCATTCCACTTCTAGATATTAGTTTTCGGGCCAAAATTTTTCGGACTTTTTACGGAAATATCCACTAGGAAAAAAAGAAAAAAAATTCACGTCTCTCCAGTTCAAAAGAATTAACTTAGATCATTAAACGCTGGTTTGAAGACGCGAGGTCAGTTACCCTTTTCGAGCCGAAAACCATTTCAAGCTCTCGAGCCGAGTGGGAAATTTTTGTTCAAATCCCTTTCATAGCAGGAAAAACCTTCAGGGTATTGCTGATGGGCTCGAGCACTCATTCATCTGTATGTAGGCGAGCTCGCTAACCACTAGCCACAGGAGCCCCTTAAACCCTTGTAAATACACAAACCTAAATTACTAGCATCCAAACTTTCATTACACTTTCTGTAAAAATGGAAAATAAACCTCTAATACCAACAATTAAGTATAACTAAGATTATCCAAAAGACTATAACTATGCAATATCCTACGGTATCAAGTTCACGTTATGCTATTACTACGCTTTTTTGTTGAAACGGAAAATAAATATCTAATACCAATAAATAAGTTTAACTATAAGCCGAAGGCCTGTAGCTGTGTATGTAATATCATCCCAAGGTATCTAGGCTACTTTATGCTAGTACAATGCTTTCTGTAGAAATCGAAAATAAATATCTAATACCAACAATTAATAAGTACAACTAAGAATATCCAAAACACTACAACTATGTAATATCATCCCAATGTATCAAGGTTACGCAATACCAGTACTACTCGACCTCCTGGCAATTCAATGTGCCCAACGAGGCATCGCAGCACACCAAGTCGGAGAGCGAGGCATCTGAAAACTTTTGTAATTTATCCCTATGTCGACAACCGTTCTTTCTGAAGGACATTTAGAAATCGCTCACTTCGTTCTTATTTTCTGAATGGTTCGATGAAAATTTCACATTTAATAGGTTTTATTTGCGATAATTTGAGAGAAATTACCGTAACATTTCGTTCAAGACCCAAAAAATTTGTGCGTTGCTGGGTTACTCCTCAGGGTATTACCTCTCCCAAAAACATCAATAATATTCTTCCCCTACTATAGCCTGGCGATCAATAACCTTCAAGGAAACCTCATCCGAGCGTGTACACACATTCCTTTGGAACATTCTCAGAGTTCAAATAAGTCTCCTTTACAAATCACAGTCCATACATAAAGTTCACCGCGACCGAGTTTTCATAAGCAGTCGTTAGAAGGAACGCCGCTCAGATACAGATGAGCGGCTGCGGTGCTGAGTCAGGACTCGGGTTCAGATTTACGGCCTCTCTTCTGTCTCTTGTTTGATCAAAGCTGGGGAGCTATTGGGGGGAGGGGTGAGTGGAGGCGGTGAAGTGTGTGGAGAGGGGGGGGTGTGGAGAAGGGGGTGGGTTAGTGGAGGGGGAGGGGGAGTGGAGGAGGGTTGTGAGTGAAGGGGGTGGGGGAGTGGAGGGGGTTGGTGAGTGGAGAATTGGTGGTGAGTGGAAGGGGTTGGTATTTATATATCTGTTTGGTGTCAGCTTCTTCAGTCTCTCGGTGACGCTCATAAAGACGCTCAATGACCGTATTTGTGATACGAGTTTCACTAGTACACAAGTACAAAAATATTTTAATCGCCAGTACTTTTAGGGTGAATATATTTGTAAGTCATCTACATTCGCAACGTTTATTTGAGCAAAATTTTGGATCCCGTCATTTGTGACGAGCCGTGTACACTAGTATATACTAAAATTATAGTTCATTTATCGAAATATCAGGCGGATGAAAACACCATCAGCTGCGACAACGCACTGTCTTTTGAGCACCTAGCACTCCTCAGGGATCACACAATCAAACTTTGACAAAATCAACAGCTACAATGGAGCAATCAACAGAGATACTTGCTTTATAAATTCAGACGCTCTTTTTTTAAGCAGTTTTGCTCTGCTGCTCTGATGTATCGTGTTTTTTTGACGCAGCCTTATGAATTCAGGCCATGTTGGCACGCTAATGCAGCTGTAGTTCTCTCTTTGTAAGACACACTGCAAGTAAAGGTTGCATATCATACATACGTCCTTGCATTTAAATTAAAGTGTAAGCAGCTTGTGCAAGTGAAGGGTGCGTACATCGATACGTTAATGCAATTCAATGCATTAAATCAAAGTGTGAGTGGCTTTTCCAAGTGAAGGGTGCGTATCATCGATACGTGAATGCAATTCAATGCATTTATATTAAAGTGTAAGTAGCTTGTGCAAGTGAAAGGTGCGTATCATCGATACGTTAATGCAATTCAATGCATTAAATCAAAGTGTGAGTGGCTTGTGCAAGTGAAGGGTGCGTATCATCGATACGTTAATGCAATTCAATGCATTAAATCAAAGTGTGAGTGGCTTGTGCAAGTGAAGGGTGCGTATCATCGATACGTTAATGCAATTTCACGCATTAATTAAAATATGAGTGACATGGATGTCGAGTTCGTTCAGTTAACCTGTGTAACCGAATTCGTCGATCAAAATTTACAATTTTATTTCTCATCACAACTCTAAGTAAATTTTATGTACTGTGACTACAGGAATGTAAGTCTAGGAGAGTAGCTCGTTGTTGAACGTACGTCTTATCACTGAGCAAGCGATACACTTAGCTACGTATTATATGACTACGGCAATAATGTGGGTGGATGGCAATTGGAACAGCTATTTGCGGTGGCTGTTGCTGTGTTTCCGTAATGGTAATTGTGATAAGAATTAAACAACGATTACGTAGTTGATTTTTGCTGAGGTGATGTGAAGCTTGTATTTTTGAACTGTGAGACCTCCGGCGCGATATAGTACGAATTAATGAAGCGCTAGCAAATCAATGTAATATTACTACTTAGCTACGTATTTCGACTGGCACCAGAAAGAGCTTGCTGCTGAAAAGCTGTTTTACAGTGATGCGCGCTTAGAGGGATATAGCTAGTGTACCTATGGGAGGGGGATACAGCTATTGTACCTATGGGAGGGGGATAGAGCCATTGTACCTATGGGAGAGGGATACAACTTTTGTACCTAAGGGAGAGGGATACAGCTATTGTAACTATGGGAGAGGGATACAGCTATTGTAACTATGGGAGAGGGGTACAGCTATTGTACCTATGAGAGAGGGATACTGCTATTGTGCCTAATGGAGAGAGATACAGCTATTGTACCTATGGGAGAGGGATGCAGCTATTGTACCTATGGGAGAGGGATGCAGCTATTGTACCTATGGGAGAGGGATGCAGCTATTGTACCTATGGGAGAGGGATGCAGCTATTGTACCTATGGGAGAGGGATGCAGCTATTGTACCTAAGGGAGAGGGATACAGCTATTGTAACTATGGGAATTGGTGCTCCTAGTGGGAAGATGCGAGATCCCTAGCAGCAGGTTAGGTAGGCTATCTTTTTGATAATTAAAATAGAAATTTTTTTTATTCCGTTACGGGCAATCTTTGATTTCGGTTCATTGCTTTCCATTTTTCAGCACTTATTACTTCTTTCTTCAAGTTTATCTTGTTTTATGAAACTTTTGTAATCATACTGTTTCTATTCACGGGGTGTGGTTACACACCCTGTGAATAGATTTCCCGTTCTCTTAATTTAAAAAAAAATGGCACCTCCCATCCTCTCTTGGAATCGCCTTTATCGTGGCAGAAATGCATAAAATAATTCATGATTTAATTTAATTCGCACTGACGCTGTCAAGACATGATACATCCTTAATTAAATTCACTAATTTACTAATAATTTACTAATACTCATTAAGTTTGTATGATTGAGGATACATAAATAAATTTGATATATATAGTTGCCACTGGCTCATTTTTTACTTCGTACGTAGTTTCACGACCATCCGGGTTCAGTTCGCTTATATATAGAGTAGCTCAAAAATGGGTTCCTTTTTAGGCTTTTCATTGTTTGTTCTACCCTTAAGGATGCATAATTTCTGATTTTTTCGTGCACGCCTGTATGTGTGAGGAAAATGTTACACTGAGTAGTGGCTACGGAAATTTGAATCTGGCTTAAAATACTCATTTTCTGTGGTATCAAGGAAAGTCTGCGGAATTTAAAGCTAGAATATAAGCACTCAGATAATATCATATTATACAATAAAATCCACGGATTTTAGTGCCTACAGATAAGTACTCGAATTAGATCAAATTACAAATCCAAAAAATGTAGAGTATGAATTTAAACACTCGGATATGGTATAAATGTTCCAAAAGCTTAAGGAATATAAGAGCCTAAATTTTAGTATTCGGCTACAACTAAATCTTCCATAAGTCCACGGAATTTAGTGACAAGATTGAAGTATCTCTGACTTTTCGAATCTTGAAAAAGTCCAAGGAATTTAGTACCATTATTTAAGTATCTCTGATAGGATCGAGTCATGAAAAAGTCCACGGAATTTAGTACCAATATTTAAGTATGTCTGATGAGCTCGAATCTTGAAAAAGTCTACGGAATTTAGCGCCCAGATTTATGTATCTCGCTATGAGTAACATTAAAAACGTTTCTGTTGTCTTTTACATCTGTGAAACTGCTCTAATTTTGCATAAATTCAATCTACAAATGTAGTAGACTATTATACTGACTAGGTGTAATGAGGTCATTACCTTGTATACATTTTAGTGTTATAAGCTCATTAGCATTTACTAATACAGAATCTTATACTAATACAGAATTCTATTAGTACATGATGTGATAATTAAAATTAGATGCACTAATACAGAATTTCTAAAACTATACATTGGCGCTTGTAGCATATAAATTTTACATCAGGAAGTTAGCATCCATTTTCGGTAATTAATTAAAATTTGTATTTTATGGAAATTTCACAAAGAATAAAATGTGACTTAGTCGTTTGAATAGACGTAAGGTATTATCTTAATGACTCACAATAAGCGTTTACTCTAGCTATCGACTGCAGAGTCTGCGATACTAGTTTCAGGAATTTGTTTTGAATTTGAATTTTTATATGTAGTTGGGTACGCTTTAGCTACCATTCTTCACTCCGTTTATTCTCTCAAGGAGGAAGCCTATTTACACTGAAGCCGACTTCCAGCACGAAAGTCTTTATCTTTAATTCCTTATTCTCATTTAACTTTTTTCTCTTATTCACCTCTCAGGGGAATACAAATATTGTATATTTTAGAATTAGCGCTCCCAGGGGTAAAGTGTGTGTTCCCGAGCTGAGAGTTAGGTAGCCCTTCTTTTTTTTGAATGAAGTAAAATGTTTCTGTTTTGCAAAGGCCACCTTTTCGGTTCACTACTGTCCTGATATTCAGCACCTACTACTTTCTTCTTCAACTTTGATCTTGTTTCATGATCTTCTTTCTTATCTTACTGTTTCCCTGCCGTTTCTGCATAGATTCCGCGTTCCCTTAACTCCATACTAAATGGTGCCTTCTTCCTTCCTTTCTTTGGCTCGCCTTTGTTGCGGATAGGGTGGCTTAAACTAACTAATAATCTAATCTAATCTCCTGGATGGATTCCGCCTTCTTTTACCTCCATACTAAATGGTCCCTTTCTCCTTCCTCTCTTCGAAACGCTCATTTTTTTAGCGGTTAAAGAGGCTCAAACTAACATCAAATTTAATCTAAAATAATCTTATTTCATTTAATAGAATAGGTTTTTGTTCCGTTAAGGAATTTTTCGGTTCTCTGTTTTTTCAGCGCCTATCATTCTTTCTCCGACTTTTACCTTAGTTCATAACTCTTTTCAATCTAGCTATATCTATGCAGAGTATGGGAACGCCACATGTGCACTGATTCATTATTCCCTTAATTCAATACTAAATACTGCCTAATTCCCTTTTCTAGCCCCGCGTGTTTCAGGAGAGTTAAGGCAGCAAGCCTGTGGTGGTGACGATCGAAATATTCGAGGGTTATATCCTTCTTTGGTAAGTTCTTCAAATGGCCAGGCACTCAAGACAAGGAAATAAAGGACATAACTCGTGTCGGGTGAAAGAGGATAGTCTACACCAGCGCAGCTTTGGCGATATTCAAGCTAAAAAAGAGGCTCCATAAAAATGTCCTATCAATTGCATTTGTAATAAATTTTTGGAACGGTAGAGACTTTAAAGACACCCTGCATAGAGAGCTACCGACGTCGGGTATTCTTAATCATTGGGAATAAGAACTGGTTTACCCGTTTTTCGCTACAAGCTTTATGTAGATCCGAAAGTCTTTCTTTCCACTTATCACGAAAGAACAGTTTCAATGTGGCTACCACTAATATTTATATTGTTTTGCACGACTGATGTTCATGCCTTTTATTTCAGCATGATAACAGGGGTGCAGCAGATCCCATTTTCTGAACGCCTGAACGCGTAAAAGAAACTGTTGGGGAACGCGACTCTCGCTGCAGCTCGTCTCAAAGTAAGTCATGAGGATGCTGAGGAAAATTCCCTGAGCTATCAAGCTTTGTCTATCTAATATTACTGAGTAATACTAACATTAATGATATTACTACTGTCAGTATTACTCTTACTGCCTCTAATAATAATACTAATGTCAGTATTACTCATACTGCCACTCTTACTTTTATTGACTGTAATATTACTTAATATTGCTGAGTAATGTTATTACTGACAGACGTACTGTGACTTTATAATATTCCAAGCAAATATTCGCTTGCAAAAATTATTTGAGGTACCGTCTACTGCTACAGGAACGTTTAATTAACTAGCCTTCAAGATGACGAGAAGCTGGACAGCAGAGAAATATTTGCTCTTTGAACCAACGTCATACCTAAAATTTAGGAGACTCGAAAACGGACTTTGTCTGAGCACGGATGCAGTGCCCATAGGCCTAGACAGGAAAATGAATTAGCATGGATATTTACATGAACAGGGTTTAATTGATATAAAATGGAACATTCGTAAAAACAAAAATTGACTAGGTGAAAAGAATATTTACATAAAAGACCAAAGAACAAAAGTGGGAGTAATAACTATGTAAAAGCTCAGAGTTATAACTGAAAAAACAAGTGTAAATGCTGAACTCTTGTGGGTGAAGGAAGACAAAACGTTCCCAATAAATGGTTAAATAGTTACCAAACGGCCACACTCCAGCCCCACTCCAGCCGCACTCCAGCCGCACTCCAGCCGCACTCCAGCCACACTCCAGCCACACTCCAGCCACACTCCAGCCACACTCCAGCCACACTCCAGCCACACTCTACACGCTAGCGCGTAACATTCTAACACGTTGACTGCAGTACTCACGTTCGGTTGCTAACACGGCGCGGTTTGGTAAGATTTGTTACGTTGAGTTGTAGGTAGCAGAACAAAATGACAGACTTTACTACTTCAACATACGTCCTATTTGTATCCTTTCCAATATGCATGAAAACATGAAAATGGTTATCGCACGATAATATTTCAACTCGTATGCAGAAATATGTTCTAAACACGGTTGTGGAGTAATTGAAACGTTACGCATCTTTACCGGTACGTAAAAAGAGCGATGTGCCTAGTGGCACACATGTGCACTACGACGTAGGCAATGTGCCAAAAAAGGAAGACAGTAAAAATCATCTCACGCGTGATAATTACGGCAGGGGTTCTCTTAGTCGGGTGCCTCGGCCCTGCAAGGTACCGTGGCACTATGACGGGATCCGCAAAATTCAACGAATTCAACAGTGCATGCATTTATAAATATATATTTATTATATATTAATATATTATTAACAATAATTATTAATTAAATATAATAAATATATATTTATTATATATATTAATATATTATTAACAATAATTATTAATAATATATAATAAATATATATATAAATACATGTTTTATTGAGGGGAATACATGTGAGGGCTGTTAATAAATTAAATTAAATAAATTTTCTGTTAATAAATTTGTCCTTGGTTGAAAAAAGTTTGAGAGCCCCTGCCTTAAGGGTCAAATGATGACAATCGTCAGTACTTATAAATAAATCGGGCGTCAATACAAGGGATGAAACATATCTATTGGACTTATTGGGGTGTAAAATTCAGAGCTGTGGACTCGAAAACGGTATACTCAGTCATCTTACATCAGTGCAGTTGGAACTAGAGGCAAATGTCTTTTTTGGAAGAGAACTTAAAAAGCAACAGGACTTACAAAATCAAATCGATATTCTTAATATTTCAAAATAGTTATCAAATCTCAACCTTCCCTATACGATCTAAAAAATAGGTTTTACAACAAAAACTTTCACATAAAAGGATCAAGGAAACTGCTACGGCATACCAGGTACCACTAGTATATGTGGGAAATAAACAATTAATTTGAACACAGATCAATAAATGCCGCATTGAACATCGCAGTCTTTACAGACAACTGAGATGCTCAGACAGCACGCGTAGAGGGAAGCAGTTCAGGACTCTTATTGAAGCACTGATAAGCCTCCTGAAACAATTTTGATTTCATCAGCTCCCCTTCGACATTATTATCCACCCAGCTGTCCATAACCATAGAGAGAGCGAACTCTGCCTTGTAATGGGTACAACTGATGCCAACCCCTGAATTTCAGGCAGAGATGCTCAGGGCAGCAGACCGACGGTTGCCTGGGCCAAAGGCAGAGATGCTCAGGGCAGCAGACCGACGGATGCCTGGACTACAAGCACAGATTCTCAAAGCAGCAGATTAACAGTTGCCTGGACTACAGGCAGAGATGCTCAGGGCAGCAGACCGACGGTTGCCTGGACTACAAGCACAGATTCTCAAAGCAGCAGATTAACAGTTGCCTGGACTACAGGCAGAGATGCTCAGGGCAGCAGACCGACGGTTGCCTGGACTACAGACAGAGATGCTCAGGGCAGCAGATCGACGGTTGGTTACCTGGACCACAGGCAGAGATGCTCAGGGCAGTAGACCGATGGTTGCCTGGACTACAGGCAGAAATGTGCAGGGCAGCAGACCGACGGTTGCCTGAACTACAGGCAGGGACGCTCAGGTCTATAGACCGACAGTTGTCTTTGCTACAGGCACAAATGCTCAGGGCAACAGATCGACAGTCGCCTGTACTACAGGTAGAGTTGCTCAGGGAAGCAGACCGACAGACTGCCTAGACTACAGGCAGAGATGCTCAGGGCAACAGAATGCCACCCCCAGGACAAGATGAAATGATACGCGTCCTCTACGTGACGAGGCCATGGGGAGAAATAAAAGAATAAAGGAAGGAAAGAGAAGGAATGAAAAAGAGAAAAGGAAAATTTAGCTGAGATAATAAATTTGAAAGGAAGAAGAGAGCAAACTGTGTAGCATGGAAAGACGGGCAGTGAGAGAATAAATAAAATAAGAGTTTAAAACTTACATTAGTAACTAAACTCCCTGTAAATAAAGGGTGCTACAGAACATCTGTTTTTTCTGACCACCTTTTGGGTTTCCCACATCGTGTTTTCGATGCCATTTCTTCTCTGTATTTTCTTACTTTTCAACTTGCTGTCTTTATTGCCAGTGTGGATATCCACTTCGTGCTTGGTTGCCACGTTTTCATAGTTCGTTCTTAAATATTCAAGGACTATTAAAGAACGAACTATGAAAACGTGGCAACCAAGAAGAAACGTGGATTTCCACACTGGCAATAGAGACAAGAAGTAAAAAAGTAAGAGAAAGAAATTGCAGAGAAGAAATGGCAAAGAAAACATGATTAAAAGAACAAACATAGTCACAACAAATACACGTCCTGAAGACCCATCAATAACTGGCGCATCCTAACAAGAATTTTCTTCAAAGCGGCAGTCCCCACGGCATAGGATAGACAAACCTACCTAAACCCTTTACCGTCAAAGTGGACGTCAACATTAACTTTTATGAACGGCTCTAATATATTTTATTCCAAGTGAAATTTTTGCCCTAATGTGTTCTTCGATGTTCATTGTCGAGTGGCAACAGTCACTTCCTCGTTGTGATGTTGGTGACTACATGATGCCGGTGCCAGTTTAATGATGGTGGTTCTCACAACGGTCCTATGAGTACAAATATGGACGTTAAAGGATAAACTTAACCTACTGCCTATACCATGGTCTCTGAGAAAGAAGAAGGGCGAGAGAAGAGGTAGTAGAAGAAGGGAAAAGTAGCTAGCGCTCAAGTAAAATAACCTTTCACAGTTCAAAGCAACCAACAGTGGTCTTGAAGACCACCGTAATATTAATTTTGTGCCACGATGATCACATCATTCTTCTGTACCAGCTGGATGAGAAAAAATCTGGTGCAGCACCAAATCAGAAACCAACAACTTGAATCGAAGATAATCATACGCTTGTCAGTTGTCGTTCAGAGGTGCCCCATTAACACAGGCGACGCAGTCCAACAATCAAACATGAGATAACGTAAGATTTGGTCGATTCAGGTTGTACGATTCGTTCGGATACTATTGATAGGTTATAAGTTAATTTCAGCATCCCTGAACACAACGAAGATATTCAGAGAGAGGAAGCATGCACGCACCATTTGGTATGGAGTTAAGAAAACGCGGATTTTATACACAAGGTGTTTCCCTACACAGGACCAGCATAGAAACAGTAAGTTGAGAAGAAAAGTCAAGAAACATGATATAACATATAGGTTGAAAAAGAAAGTCAAAGGTGTTAAAAGCCAGCACAGCAGTGAACAGAAAAAACCATGGTCCTCAACGAAACAGAAAACATTCTATTTCAACATAAAGAAGGCCTGCCCAACTTTCTGTTAGGCACCTCACGTTTCTCTCTAGGAATGCTAATGGCACAAGGTAGAAGATAGAAGAGAAAAAATTAGGAAAAAGAAAAGAAAGAAATCAAGAAGAGGAGAAGAAGAGGAGCTGGCGGGCAGCAACACTAGGGCGCCTCAAACTCCCAGGACGTGTCGTCGATGTCGGCTCTGGCCAGACGCTCGCTCAGGTCGCAGGCTGCGGCGGTGGCGGCCGCTGCGCTGTTTTCTGTGGCAATAGAATATGTTAAAACTTTATACCACCAAACTTCACTAGCACCGCTGTTATCTATCACAATTGGCCAAGTTAAAAATTTATCCCAATAGTCGTCATTCGCACCGCTGTTATTTGTCCTTCCAAAGAAATATGAGAATATGATAACAACCCACCTTGTATGATAGTTATTTCTTAAAAAGTCGCGAAATAGATGAAATGTCATTCACTTATACCGGTAAATGAATCGGCAGTAACAGGTGCACATATGGTCGTGTTAATTCAAGTGGAAATTACTATGAGCTACTTGGTGATCTATTTGTACATATTTATCAGAAAATTATATTCACGGATTTTGAAGCTATTTATTTATCAACATAAACAAGACCTACAAATTCTCTAACAACAAAAGAGAATTGATTATAGCGTGCATGTCCGTCGACATCAAAATACGCCAAGAATGTCTTAAAAAAGAAAGAATTATGCTATTATTCATGACAATTTGTTCTTTGCAACCTGGCTGGGTTGTAGATTTATGTCTCCTCACCCTCGAAGTAAGTTTTCCTATACACAAAATGCTACATTAATTTTACCACTCATAATTTGCAACATAAGGTGAATAGATCAACGAAATATTTACACGTTCCCTGCATTTTTGGCCACATGTGTACCAATAGGTAAATTGCTTATTCACATACCAGTATTAATGAATGATATTTCATGTTCCTTAATTTTTTTCACTAACTTATCATAAGAAGTGAAATGATATCGTGTAATCGTATTCTCATTTTTCTTAGGAAGAGTAAAAATGCATTCAAGAAGTAAAGTTGATTTCCCAATTTTGCTACTTGCAACCTAACTAAACCGACCGTTAACAACCACAGAAACGCGGTAAACGTATTAAGGGACAATAACTTTTAATGTTCTACAGGTAACAGATTAAGATTATAGGTTAATTTAAACCAACCTACCCGCTACCAAAAAGCGTATCGAAGAGAGGAAGGCACCATTTAGTATGGAGATAAGAGAATGGGGAATCTATGCAAAGAGGCATAGAAACAGTAAGTTGAGAAAGAAGTTCATGAAACAAGATAAAAGCCTACAGATAACATAGTCGCCTGTATAGCATTAAATAAACAATCCTCTTTTCCTTCGGGAAGTTCCTATTTAGAAAACACCCTCTCTCGGACGTACCTAGGACTACCACACACCAACTCAACAACTGCGCCACTTTACCCAACAGCGACAGAGCTCAGCAACAAACAACGGTCTTGGGTGAGATCACCTTGACCTTATACCCAGGTCACTCTCACCCATTAACAGTGGGTGACTGTGTCGCACTTAATTTCCATGATAATAAGGAACACCACTCAACCCATCTGTTTACAGATCAAAAAAAGAACATTTTACTGACTAGTAATGAGCACCAGTAAGACAATAATAAGATTCCCTTACTAAGTTCCACTGTTTACGTTTAAGAGGAGAAATTTAACTAAAGAACATTTAACTGACCAGCTGCCCCATTCTGATGGCGATAACCTGATGCCAACATCAGACTAATGGCAGTGGTTGTGATATTAGGGATATGAGTAACAAAATTTGGGTAGTTAAGGGTTAAGAACAAGTAGAAGGGGCCACCGGTGACTCGCGATGCGGTCAAAGTGCTAACAGGAAGAGCGATTCCCTCACCTGTGATGAGACAGTCAGAGTGGCTGAGGTGGAGGTAGGCCAGCACGCTGGGGTTGGGCGCCTTGCGAGCCTGCTTGATGAAAACGTCAGATGACAGCAGCTGCTGCACGGAAGGCCGGCGGTACGGCTCAAGGGCCATCGTCTTCTTGACGAACTCGTGCGCGGACGCCGTGAACAGCCGCTGTCGCATGGCGGACATGCGGTCCGCGTCCGCATCCGCGTTATCCCCAGCGCTCATATTGAGCCCTCCGTTGCTGTTGTGGCTGCAGCAGCTCGCTGCGTCGCCGTCGCCTCTCTCTGTAGCCAACGTGGTATGATGGTTAATACTGTAGCGTGAGGTCTACCGCCATTTATCGCCTACCCAGGTGTAGTTTGAGATGTACAAATGAAGTGTTGCTTGTTAAATTAAATGTGTGGAAATAAGTCATATCCGGCACTACTATAGCGTGAGGTCTACTGCCATTTATTGTCTATCCGGGTGCAGTTTGAGATGTACAAAAGAGTGTTTATCGCTAAATTGAAGATTAAGATTTTAAGTTAGTTTAAGCCTCCCTAACCGCTACAAAAAAAAGAGCGTATCAAAGAGAGGAAGGAGGAAGGCACCATTTAGTATGGTGATAAGAGAATGGGGAATCTATGCAGAAGGGGCATAGAAACAGTAAGATGAGAAAGAAGTTCATGAAACAAGGTCAAAGTTGAAGAAGAAAGCAGTAGGTGCTGAAAAACAGGACAGCAGTGAACCGAAAAAAGATGGTCCGTAACAAAACAAGAACCTATTCTATTTTAACAAAAAGAAAGCCTACTTAACCTTTAGCTCGGGCCCTCACATTGTCCCCCTGGGAGCGCTAATTCCCATAGATACAATAGTTGTATCCCCCTGAGGGGTCGCTAAATTGAATGTATGGATATAAGTAATATCCACAAGTAACCCAACCTCATGCTATAGTACTAGCGAGAGGTAGATCTCATGCTATAGTGTGGTAGACCTCACGCTGTAGTAGCACCATTTGATGTTTACGCTGCTTAACAGCGTGAAATAGTACGTGCCTCTTAATCATGCATACACCTGAATGTTTGCGATGCATTTGGTATCTTTCTTAATACTGATAAGACGTGGCATATTAGACACCATTACAAACAATGGTAAACATGCGACACTTGACACTAAATTCAATAAGCAGCAGAGCTTCCATTCAAAAAACATCACTCGTAACAGAGGTAGAAAAAAAAAGAAGTAGATGCAATTGATGAGAAGAACAATGAACAAAAGGCGCAGGGATTTGGGAAGTACAGGACTTCCCACCACAAAACTACGTTGAGTAATGAACTGTCAGTTACAGGCAATGCATCCTCAACTGGGTACAAAAGCTGTTCTTTCAACAAATTTAAGCATTCGTATTGGTCAAGTTAGCAACGTTAAGTTCACTTGGAAGACATTACACTACCAGCAGTACTGCTACTTTATTTTAAATTGTTTAAAAACTGCCTGCACTTTGACTTATAACTTGCTTTCTAACGTAAAAAAGATGGAGGTGGAAGAAAAAATTTAGCTCAGACATGGCAAAAATAACCCACTCGGCGACAATGACCAATGTAAGATCGCTCGCTGGCAACAGAGAAACTGATTCCTCACCTTCAGGCTGCGCTTTAGAAGCGTCCACCAAGAATGGCACGAAGCCCTTGAGCTTCTCAACCATCATGAGTGTGGGGGGCAGGTCCTGGTATGGCTGTTCAGCATTGGCCAGCTCGCACACCGTCAGACCCAGCGAATACACGTCACTGGAGTAGCTGTAGCCACGCAGGTCCTGCCACCAACACACGCACTGTACAACATCTGTTATCTTGTACAAACATTTACCCCAATCCATTCACAGAATTTGAACTCCATATTGTTGAAATATATTTTTTAACTTTTCATCAGAAATCAGACAATGAGATTTTATTTAACAAAAAGAATGCCTACCTAACTCTCACCTCAGGCCCTCACATTTTCCCCTGGGAGTGCTAATTCCCATAGAAATAATAGTTGTATTTCTCTGAGGGGCAGAGGTAAGGATGCATTGCTAGCACCCCATAAATAGAAAAAAGTGAACTCAACAAGAACAAATGTCAGACCTGATGCAGCATCTCAGGACTGGCCCAGTTGAGAAGAGCCACAGGGTAGCGTGGGTAGTCGTGGAGAGTGTCCCCCTCGCCGCTGCCCACCCTGTGCTCTATGCTGTGCCGCAGCCCACTCAACGCACAGCGGCCCGAGCTTGAGATGAGGATGTGGCGCGACTGCACAGCCCTGCACACAACAGCACTCGGTCACATGCATTACTAGTGGCTGGTTGGCATCACTATAGGCTAGTTAGCATCATTATAAGCTAGTTAGCATCATTATAAGCTAGTTAGCATCATTATAAGCTAGTTAGCATCATTATAAGCTAGTTAGCATCATTATAAGCTAGTTAGCATCATTATAAGCTAGTTAGCATCATTATAAGCTAGTTAGCATCACCATTTGATAGTGGGAAGTGCATCACTGATAGCAGCATGTCAGTACTGCACAAAATATTAGGGAAGCATATCAGGGTAAAAATGATCAATAGAACAAAAAAAAGATAAGGAATCCAAAAATTAACACTGTCACATGCACCACTACATAATGGCTAATGGGAAGGATAAATTAGAGTCCAGTATTTCAGTGATACATAAGGTGTCATGCACATCAGGACATTAAATGATCAATAAATCAGGAAATAGCAAAGGAATACAAATATTCCGCCAAGCTACACGACTTAAGAAATTGAAGACCAAGGCAATTATAGACACAATTAGGAGCAACTGTCCATGTATGTTTCAGAAATACTGACCGAGTAAATCAACCAGATGCAGGTAATTGAATGCAAGTTCACTAAGAAGCTACATTGAGCTGCTCATACTTATGTCAATAGTGTATAAACAAGAAGAATTGCACCAACAACATACAAATTCGTGCAAAGATAATTCACATAAAGTAGAAGGTATGGAATATCTACATTTCAAGTGTACAAACTCTAAAGAATAAATATATGCATAATATACATTTTGCCTAAATTTACTAGCTATTCAAAACTATGACTTCATGAATAAAAATGTAAAACAAGACACTTTTTGCAACTCAAAAAAAAATAAAAATTATCAACCACCAAAATAAATACATTGCTAAAAATTTACTTTTTTAGGCAGTACCTAATTTTGTAGTTATGAAAAACGTACATCAAAAAGAGATCGTAAAGTTTGCACATTGCTATGTTAAGTCTGCAATCTAATCTTGAATAGAATGACTATATCACAAATAGATTCCTATATTTACCTGTGAATGATGCAACAAGAATCCAGGTACTGGAGAGCCATATGCGATCTAATCATGAATAGAATGACTACATCGCAAATAGATTCCTATATTTACCTGTGAATGATGCAACAAGTATCCAGGTACTGGAGAGCCATATGCGATCTAATCATGAATAGAATGACTACATCACAAATAGATTCCTATATTTACCTGTGAATGATGCAACAAGTATCCAGGTGCTGGAGAGCCATCTGCAATCTAATCATGAATAGAATGACTACATCCAACTTAACCCCTTGACAGCAACGCATGCCAACGCTGCCCACAGAGGGTATTTTTC
Source organism: Morinoia aosen (assembly GCA_030386875.1). Taxonomy (NCBI): domain Eukaryota; kingdom Metazoa; phylum Arthropoda; class Malacostraca; order Amphipoda; family Talitridae; genus Morinoia; species Morinoia aosen. The sequence goes on along the minus strand of CM059572.1, from coordinate 52,325,455 downwards.
ATAATGCTACAGACCGACCAGCAGTCACAAACTCACTTTTCATGAATCCTAAATTAAAGCTAAATGAAGGCAAGATCCAGTAAATGTTTGCCATTTTCAAAATTGCTTCAGAAAATTGACCTTAAGGAGACCGTCTGGGTAGAAATCAGGATATGTGTTGATTTTCTGTTTTTATATGCATCTTAGAGAGGATTTTCTTGCGCTTCCATTGGTACTTTCCGTTTACGTCTACTCCGAATAGTGCGCCCACCAGAGGGGGGGGAAAGCGATGGGGGTGGAGTGACCTTGAACCCTCCCCCCCTCATTATTGGGGGTCAATTGAGCGTGTTTCTCTGCGGGAATGGCATTATAGTTCGTTAATGGGCTACTCAAAGTGCTTCCATTATTCAAATGAAACATTCTAATGCTGAGTAGATATTTTTTTATAATTTTTGACAATTTCAGAATTTAGCTGTTCTGCCATATCTATGATACCGCAGCTTTCCTTCATAGCTCGATGACAGCTGCAGTATCATAGCTACAGCAGTGGCGAGCATACCAATCCAAAGGGCTTGAAAAGAGCTATAAAACAAAGGAGTTGACTAGACAAAAAAAAACGTATTTTGGTCAAAAAAAATGAAAAATAAATTTTTTTTTTGTCAAGAATTATACCTATTCTCTTTTGTTGTTTATTTTTTCCCAGAGTTACAAAGGTACAGCAATGTAAATTATATCAATCAAAAGGGCTTGAAAAGAGCTACAAACGCTCAAAAGTTCATTGTAGAAAACCCTGTAGTTCAAAAGATAAAAAGAAAAACAATTTTTTTTGTGAAAAAACACATTTCTCTGGAAACTTGATATTGGTTTCTCAAATCTATCTCCTTCCACAATTTTAGAGCTACGAGAATGGTTTATATACAATTCGATAGGGCTTAGCAAGCTGTATCCATAAGCAATAGTATTTTTTGATACATTTATTGTTTTGAAAATTACACTACATGAAAAAAAAATGAAAAATATATCTTTTTTTTAATTCCCAAAATCCACAAAAAGAAGTTATCAAAATTCCCTATTGCTTATGGTTATATAGACATATAAGCAATCTAAAAACGAAATACTGGTTCTGTAACTTCAAATTTGTAGAAGGAGATAGATTTTACAAAACCCCCCTATTTTATCATATATAAAAAAAAAAAAAAGTGCAGCTACAAAAATTTCGCCGAAATAACAAATGATCTATGCATCATTTCACACCTACTGTGAAAATTTCAGAGAAATCCATCCATAAATAACGGACTTTTTTTTACCCAGACGGACTCCTTAAATACAGGTTGAATATTGAGCTCCAGTTAAACCTATTGAGATCAAAGTGTCAAATGATTCCTACCTGTGAATGATACAACGAGAGTGCAGGTACTGGAGCGCCAGCAGCACATCCCTGGCTATGAGGGCGAGGGCAAGCTCTGGCAAGCCGAGGGTGAAATGTGTGGAGATGAGGGCAGCTGCAGAGCACTGGAAGCGAGGCAGCACCAGCCATGCATCTTGACCAAAGCTCAGGCTCACGCCCACAGCACAGATGTGAGGGTGGCGCAGCTCTCGCAGGGTCCGAGCCTCATGCTGGGAGACAACCACACCCGCTTTATGATGGTTTTTTGAGTAAAGATATTGGTTCTTTCATTCTCATTTTAAATATAAACCAAATTAATTGTAGGGTCCAAGCCTCATGCTGAAAGACAACCCCACCCATTTTAGAATTTGTTTTTTGAATAAAAAAGCTATCATGTTACTGCTGTCATTTAAAATTTTAAACAAATTTTCACACAAATGGAACTTTTCTCAGAGCACATTTCTGATTGATTTCCAATCAAATTTTCTTCAAGAAATACATCAAAGCATATAACAGTACATACAGCACACATGCCAGTTCTTCTCAAAGACAGAATTTTCTTTCAAGTACATCTATTGTAGATTTATCTATAGCATAAATAGGGTTTCCATCATCTACTTCTACAAATAAAAAATTGATTGAACACACAAGCAACATTATTATGCCCATATGAATATGGCCCTAACATATAATAAATTTCAAACAAAATAAATAATGTAAGATGCCACAAAAGCTATTAAAAAAATCAAACAACAGTGAATACAAGGCATGATAAATATATCAAGAAAAATACAATTTAGCAGGTTTGATAGACATGTTCATCTATTGACTAGTAAGTTGCATGAAATTTGAAGTGTTTGCATTTTTTGAGGCTGGGTTTTTCATTTAAAAATTTTTACAGACTAGAATCGTGTATGTAAAGCTCTAGAAGTGTGAGATCATTTGGAGATGAAGCTGAATCTGAAATTTTCAAACCAGCAATAGGTACAGGAACTTAAAAATTTTTTGTTTATCAGAGAGTCTACATAATAAATCAAAGCTTTTCATAAAATAACAGCATGATTGTATAAGGCCCCTTCATGCTTTATAGGAATATTCTGCTTCCTAATTTGAGTTAAATATATTTAATTACATTAAAAAAAATTTGTTCCTGCATTTTTACAAAACTCAGTTTCTAGGAATTTTGTCTCATTAATACATATACATGTACTATGTCAGGCAAATACAGATACGTACTACATTACTCTTCAGAGTGAATTTCAATGCAGGACAAAATAATTCCTCAAGATTAAGAAAAAACATCACTTAATTTTGAGCAATTACAATACTTATCATATATGTATTTCTAACTAGCTCACTTGGGCTTTCAAAAATGGCGATATTTGATAATGTCCCATATACCAAATAAATAATTTGATTAATTAGTTCATTGTTTGAAATGCTACTCACTACCTACAAATTACCTAACACTTGTCCTTCAGATGCAGAGTCACAAATATGTTCATTAGGCCCTTTCTTGTTAGTACAGAAAAAGATTTGACAGTAAGATTCTCTTCATTTTTCCTCCCCCTAACATTGAAGGCACAACAGAAAAATAAAGATACAAATAAATAAATCCAGAACAGGCCTCACAATGTGACATATTTTCAATACAACATCAAAACATGATTGCCAAATTGGTTCCCTATTATTACCAAAAGACCAGATTTGAAAATTTTGTTCACAAAAAAAGCCCTCCTGTCTTCAGTGCTGCTGGCTAGTTTCTGTAAAAAGAATGTTTTTGCCTATTAGTAGATATCCAGCTCTAATAGATCATTCAGTAAGAACAGATCCTTCTTGTGCCAAGGTAAAACTGCAGCAAGTTAGACTAAAATCTTAATTACCACAATTACACTTCAGTTCCACAGTTGTGAAATGTAAAAATCTATTATTTATACAAGCAATTGTTTGCACTAGGTATTACTTGCATGCACTTGCAGAAAATGTAAAACTTTCAGAATAAATCCAAATGAAAGTATATTTATGAATGTCTAGCATTTAATATCTAGAAAAAAATTCAGAATAAGTCACAATAAAAAAATATTGATGAATGTCCAGCAATATCTTTGAAATTTCAAAAAATACAACACAATATTGCACAACATAAATATCATTTATTACTTCAATTTTGAAATATTACTCTAAATAAAGAAACAGGTTAAATTTGTACTGTTCACTTACTTGGATAAGATCCAAATCTTCAGCACATTTCTCAAGATCAAATATCTTGATAGCCACAGGTGTTTTGGAAGGAATGTGTCTGGCTGCCACAACTTTGCCTCTGCCATCCCAAATTGTGTTCAGCAAGCCTTCTATCTGATAATCCTTAACATTCTCTGAGGTCAAGTTATTAAAACTCTGTCCACAGTGCATTATGATTTCATTTAAAAAAATGTAATCGCATGCAGCTTGTACCTGACTTAAATCTAAAATTTCTAATCTGTAGATAGGAAAATGGAAGTGCTAAAAATGTAGTAATTACAAGAACAAGTTTGTAGCAATGATGTAGAATAAAAGGATAAAATATACATAACATTCTGGAGTTAGAGTTCCAACCCAGTAAAAGATTCACTCCTGGAGGCATCAAATTTTTGTTCTTATTTGCCCCTGTTATAAATGGAAAATAAGTTTAGCTTTTACTGTGACTATGCCAAAAAAAAAAGAGTGATGAAGGAAGGCAGCAAAACATGAAATAAATTAAAAATGATACATTAGGAAGAAATATAAGGGACTACCAAAATGAACACAAACATAAATCAATGCACCAGAGAACCAAGGACAAGTAAGTATTGACCAATGGATAATTAGGAAATGAAGAGACATTTGGGATGTGAAGAAGAGGAAATAACTTACTAAACCAAATTGGCAAGAGGAGGCATGATGCAAGACAAAAGGATAAATAGAGATCATGGAAAGTAAAGTGAACTAGGATGAGAAATGTAAGCAAGCAGGCCGAAAGGTTAATTTTAACTTGTGGGGAGAAAGAATGATTAATAGAACTATAATTTATACATAATTTAACATTTCATAACTAAAGAATATTCCGCTAGTATATTCTATACACAAGCAATATTCTCATACTATTGACATGAAAACAAAAAACATTCATACAAAGGAAGACAAATGTAAATAAAAAATTCTTGTTCAGTTCCATTTATTCATACAGCAATGAAGAGGCCAGTTTTAAATAAAGTATTAATAGAATAAGCATGGCATAAACTTTATCATATATCTTTCAGGAATCATGTTAGTTCTTCTCCTTTCAGGGATATTGAACTATAGAATATAGAGAAAATAGCTTTTCTAGGGGAAAAGTGTGAGGTCATAAGCTAAGAGTTAGGTCGGCATCATAAATGAAATAGAATAAGTTTTTTGTAGACTTTTTTTTTTTGCATGTGTCCTGCTTTTCCAGCACCTAGTGCTCTCCTTTAATTTATATCTTGTTTCATAACCTTTCTTCTCAACTTATTTTTTTGATGCAGAGGACTGGTATGGAATTTTAAACTGTATGGTAGCTGCAAAAAATAGAAACCAGTGATGGCTACATAGCCATAGTTTATTCACACAGCACTTAATGTGTTAACAGGTTGTCAAATTAGTAAGCTTTTTCATTATTTCAAGTTTACCTGATTTTGATAATCCTATAGTGCTTTCTTACAATAACTTTTACTATTATACGAAAAAGTCAAATGCATTTCCATATCGGAAACTAGATGCGTAAAATTAGATGTCTCAACAACAGAGAGAAGTAAGATAGCAGAAAACGGGTCAGATCAGCAGTACACAAAATAACAGAGGCAAACAGCATTCCCATGTATTTAAACAGAGAATTTACAAATATTTTCACACTATTGCATTTGCATCCATTTCATGATGCCATGAAAATAAGTTTTGCTGACAAAATATATTATACCCAATTTTCACTTTTCAAAATATTTTGAGGACTACCCAAATAAGACATATATAAAAAATTGAGGTTTACCATTGTTCAATAATATAAAAAGAGCAATTTTCTTCATCAGTTTAGAAATTTAGAACACATTCAAAAATATCAAGCAGACAAGCACTGATTTTAACACGTTAAGTACGGCAGGTCAAACTGAAGTTCAATAACCAGCTCAAATTTAGAGTCAATTGGTGTAAGAAATTTTGAAAATAACAAACATTGACTGGATCATGCCTTCATTTAACTTTCATTTAGTATTTACAAAAATTAAGTCGGTGACTGCTGGCCGGCCAGCAGCATCATGAAAATCACCTAAATGACCACCGGTGGGTCATGCCGCACTCAACGTGTTAACTGAGCACACAGATGTAATAGTATAATACAATTTATTTTTCAGCAACAACTTCTCTTACTTTTGTTACAAACAGAATCAGACAAGAGAGATCTCGGTAAATGTCTAGGAGAAGACCATAATCCATCGGATGGCAACACTACAATGGACTCTCCCTTCTGACGCGCCCAATCATTCCCGCTATCTAAGACGAAAATGAACATACCACTATGGTATCTTGGTAATTATATGGCCGGTATCTTGGTAATTATATCAAAATATACAACTTTTCATCTATGCACTTTTTGGGGCAAATGAGTATTTAACGAGTCATAGTGGTAAATGACTGACCGCAACTCCAGTGTTTGAAGCGGCAAGTAATTCAGTGAGCGCGCCGGATGGCAACGCTACAATGGACTCTCCCTTCCGATGCGCTCGAATGATCGAGCGCATTCCCGCCATTTAAGATGAAAATGAACATACCGGTATAATTCATTATTTTTGGGTGATAATTTCTATTGTGTTATTAACTAAAAGATCCTAGAAGTGGGTTCAGGCTCCGCGGGGCCAACAAATAATAAATTACAAAATACCCAAAACTACTCTACCCAAACTAAACCTACCGCTATAACTCGTTAAATACTCATTTGCCCCAAAAAGTGGTTACAAGAAAAGTTGCTCATTTCAATGTAATTTCCATGATACAGGCAACAACATTTTGAAAATCAATGGTAAATGTGTAGCATTGGTCAGTAATCGATTTGCCCCTTTTCATTACCTAAATGTTAAATGGTTAGTTTGGCAGAGTCCTTTCTTGGGCGCCAAATTGTTAGATCGATAGGGCGGCAAATCCTGTTCAGCCCGATTGCGAATTATTTAGGCTGGTCCTTCTTGGGAGCCACCTTTGATCGTTATCCCTATTTTAGGAATTTTGAGGGCCATATTTTCAAATGCTTTTTATTGCAGAGGAATCTTCCTGATATTTTCAAGAATAATAGAAAAGTCAGGTTCTGCTGACTTAATTTATTCAAGTTGGGGTTTGCCCACAGTTTTTCAAGATGCAAATATTTTTTGGCAGTTCTTGGAGTTTGATCTGGTACAGTTTTAAAGATGTTTCAAGCTGTTTTTCCAAGTGTCAAAAATTTGAGCCAAACGAAATCAAGCTATGAGCTAAAAACTTCAAATTTTTTGAGCCAATATAAAAATCAAGCTAAGGAGTTTTTCGTGCTGATAAAACAGGCTTTGAAAGTTGAGCTCAAATGAATTCAAGCTATGAGCTAAACAAGCTGATGAAATTTCTCTTTAGTTTTTCTTCTTAAAAACTGTCTTCTTAATTATGACATTGAAGTTGTTCTTCTTAATTTAGACATTGAAGTTTTTCTTTTCAAATATTTTTTGAAATTTTGAAGATTGCGATGAAAGTAAGTTTCTCAAGTATCAGTGATACGCGAGCTTAGTTATTTGCAAGAGAATTATTTTTCCTCCTGTTAAATTACATAGGCACTAGTCGACATCTTTGAAAATAGCCTGACACTAAACGTAGTTAATTAGATCAAAATAAACAAGTTTTCTTCTCTGCACTTTCCGTCGGAAATGAGTATTTTACGAGTTATAGCGGTATGTTAATTGTTGTCTTTGATGACGAATGCGATCGAATAAACAGCTACAAATCAACTTTTGAATTATTGTTACTTGAATCATGGTAATATCATCAAAATTAACTACTTTTCTTCTATACATTTTTTGCGGCAAATAATTATTTTACGAGTTAGAGCAGTAGGTTTTATTTTTTGAGCGATTGAGCTGTTAGAGTATGTTTGAATATTTTGTAATTTATTATTAGCTCACCATGCGGAGCTTGCAAAGCCTGAACCCACTTCTAGGATCTTTTAGTTAATAACACAATAGAAACTATCATCCAAAAATAACAAATTATACCGGTATGTTAACTTTCATCTTAGATAGCAGCAATGAGCTCGATCATTCAAGCGCGTAACAAGGGAGCGTCCATTGCAGTGTTGCCATACGACGCACTTGATAATTACTTCCCGCTTCAAACACTTGAGTTGCAGTAAGTCATTTACCGCTATAACTCGTCAAATACTCGGTTAATGTTGAGGATTATTCGGGAATCAATATTTGAATTTTAGGTGCCTTAACATAGTTAATAAGATCGAAATAAGCAAGTTTTCTTCTATGCATTTTCCGTCGTAAATAAGTATTTTACGAGATATAGCGGTAAATTAGTTACCGCAACTCAAGTGTTTGAAGCGGGAAGTAATTCAAGCACCACGTCAAACGGCATCACTGCAATGCCGTCTCGCTTCCAGCCCGATCGTCATCAAAGACAAAAAAAACCTACCGCTATACCTCATTAAATACTAATTTGACAAAAAAAGTGTATAGAATAAAAGTTGTTCATTTTGACGTCTTTACCACAATTGAAGCAACAAAAATTCGAAAATCAATGAGTAACTGTTTATTTGAGCAAATTCGTCATCAAAGACAAAACTAAACCTACCGCTATAATTTGTAAAATAATCATTTACGACGGAAAGTGCATAGAAGAAAACTTGTTTATTTCGATCTAATTAACTAAATTTAAGCACTGAAAAGTGGAAAATTGATTACAGACTCATGCTACACATTTACCAAATCGATTAGTTGCATCTCCTTAACATTAAACAATAATTTGATTTGATATTTTCCATATATAAACCTCCCACTTCCAGGTGTGGATGACAAACAAATTTATCTATCCTAATAGTATACCTAGGATTAAAATATTCTTGTAATTGTGCACTGATGAAACTAGTTTCACAGCAGTCGTTACACATCCTCAAGAGCTTAACAAACCAACCAATGAACAACAGTGTAATTATTTATTTACATCCAAGAAGTTGTAGGAAAATATTTGCTGTATCGTTTTCCTCACGATGAGTTACCTTAGTAAATGTTGAGGATTATTTGGGAATTGATTATCCACTTTTAGAATGCTAAACATAGTAAATTAGATCGAAATAAACAAGTTTTCTTCTATGCACTTTCCGTTGTAAATGATTATTTTACGAATTATAGCGGTAGGTTTAGTTTAGTCTTTGATGACGAATGCGCTCAAATAAACAGCTACTCATTGATTTTCAAATTTTTGTTGCTTGAATCATGGTAATAACATCAAAATGAACTACTTTTCTTCCATACACTTTTTTCATCAAATGAATATTTTACGAGTTAGCGCGGTAGGTTTAGTTAAGTCTTTGATAACGAGAAAATCGGAAGCGAGACGCCATTGCAGCGTTGCCATTCGCCGGGCCAAATGAATTACTTCCCACTTTAAACACTTCAGTTCCGGTAACTAATTCACCGCTATAACTCGTAAAATACTTATTTACGACGGATTTACCAAATAAACAACAGTGAGCAGATCCCAAATAATTGACATCATTTGAATGGAACGTGTTATACTCAAGGAGGTTATACTACTCTACTACCTTGGTTATACTATTCAGATATGAATTATTGGGAATATTGCCTACAGAAGATATGAAAATATACATAAATAAATCAAGATAATTATTATATTGGGGATTCCTAAAATTGAAATGGGACAGACAGTGGAACCTCAATCACAGCAACTCCAAAGAGGATATGAATAACGAATGCCCTTGAACTTGAAATTGAGGGCCGACAGTGTCGGGGCCTTTGTAACGGCCTACAATTCCCTCCACAATTTTCACACAAAGAGTTCAGCGCCTGGTACCAGACTTGTCCACTAAACTACTCAGGATCTACCAATCCTTGTCACAAGCCACCATTGGATGGCATCATCGGGACAACCAGTGTGTCAAAACACCATCCCCAGGCACATTGGGTCATTACAGCCCACTCTACCTGACTGGCTTACTCCAGTCACTGTCTCTTACTTCAGGCACGCACAAGAAATACTTTCATAGCCTCAATGATACTCACATTACACTCCTGATCCAATCCAGCAAGACAGCTCATACCGCAATCATCTTCAGCACATCTGGCATTCCACTCATTCTCTCCATACTGCTCAAACACCACATTCATAAAACTCTCTCTCTCTTGCTCATACTTACTACATTCCAGCACAAAATGCTCAATTGTTTCCTCCACTCCACTATTACACTGCCAACATAATCTGTTATTATTCTCATTCCATCTCCATGTACGTCTGTTCACACCCAATGACTTACATCTCACAGCAAACAAAAGTTGACTTCCAAAACTACCATCATAGAACATCTCAAACTTAGGTGCTTCCTTTTTCATATACCAGTTAAGTGTAGGCATCATGCCAAGCTTCCACTTATTCAATCCATACTCTTTTGTTTGCCTCTCAATCTCTTTCTTCCACCTCTTGCAGTCCCACTCAGGCCCTACACCTCCAACAGTTATTAAACTCCAGTCATTTACAGGTCTCCCAATTCTAACATGAATAATTTTTTGCATACTAAGTTTCCTTGAATGCCCTTAACATACTTTCTCCCAATAGCTTACGCTCAGATTCCATTCAAAAATTCGCTTTACCCACCTGCTATTCCGCATTCTTTCAATTCTCACCTTATAATTCAGCACAGCTTTCATCATTCTTTCTGAAAATAGGTTCCACCCTAGGTCACCTCTAATGGCTTCTGTAGCTGTCCATTTTGGAGCACCCAATGCTACACGCCCTACTTTATTTTGTATCACATCCAGCTTTGCAAGATCACTTCCATTCCAAGCAAGAGCACTCATACCATACATGACACTAGGTACAGCAACATACTTCCACATTCCTCTCACACATTCATACTTGTTTGCTCTGTATCCGACCACACTACCTAACCGTCCACTCCACTGCATTGCCTTTGCCACTTTCTCACCTTTAGTTCTAGTACATCCATCTTCACTTATCATACAACCTAGATATATGTATTCTTTTGTTCTACCTATTCTGATTTCTCCAATATTCCACAGTCTGTCTCTATCAGTCTCATCACTATTTATAACCATGACCTTACTTTTATCAGCACCAAAGTTCATCTTGAAATCTGTACTATGTCCGTTCACAATGTCAAGCATCCTTTGTAGTTCATGACCACATTCACTAACCACAACCACATCAGCATACAACAAACAGCTCAGTCTCTCATTACCAACTTTCAGTCCTAAGCCACTCCCTCTCAGTCGAACTGCTAATTCTTCTGTGTAAAATCCAAACAACAGGGGGGACAGAGTACAGCCCTGTCTCACTCCTCCAACACTCCTCACTTGCCCTGTTTCCAAATTTCCTAACCTGTAAATAGCACTTGTGTTCTCATACAGACTCTTTACAATGTTCACTATTTTTCTGCTAAAACCAACTTTTCTCAAAATGTCAAACAGCCTAACCCAATCCACTCTGTCATATGCCTTTTCAATATCCAGGAATGCTAAATATACTTTCTTATCATCCTTCTTCATTCGCTCAATTATTTCACTCACTACAAACAGATTATCCTCCCAACGTCTATCTTGCCTAAAACCATTCTGTTCTTCTCCCAGGACTCCTAATTCCTCAACTAAATTTTTCATTCTCTCATTCAATTTACCACAAAAGATCTTACATACAGTGTCGCCCAGTGCAATTGATCTGTAATTATTAAGTTCTTTCATACTCTTATGTCCACCCTTGTGCAAAAGAACTACATTACACTTGTTCCAGTCATCTGGTACTCTTTCACTCTTCCATATCTCATCAAATAAACATTTCAACATACTGACTACACTCTCTCCTCCACATTTATAGAACTCATATGGGATCTTATCAGGGCCACATGCCTTTCCATTTTTCACTTTCTTCAAAAAACTTACAATCTCCTCACAAGTGATTTCGTCTTCCATTTGCAGTTCACGTTCATCTATCAGAAAATTTACGGGTTCATCATCTGTAACCTGCTCATTCATTCCACCAATGTCCTCCCAGGATTTTTCAACTGCTTTCACCATTTGCATCCTATCTTGCACACTGCGACCATTGACTACTAATTCATCAACTTGAACTTCACTAACTCTATCATTACCTTGTATAAACCTATACCAATCTTTTATTCCATCTGGACCTTTCTTTCTTAGATTTTCAACTTGGTGTCTCTCCTCTTTAACTCTAGCCTCATTGATCATTCTCTTTACTTTTTTCTGCTGGTCCTTGTACTCATTCCATACACTCTGCCATTCATCCTCAGTAATTCTGCATCTTTCATACATTTTCCTAATATTTCGTTGTTTTTTATTTAAAGTCTTTCTTCTCATTTGTTCTTCTTTTATCTTACTTGTAAAATACCTAGCATTCCCTGTACTTTTCCTGCATTTCATTCTACCGATCTTTTGCTCTGCCACATCATACAAGGTTCTTGCAATCTCCTCATTTAGGTCATTTACATTTCCACACCTGTTCCAGTTACATCTACTAAGTTCATTTCTAAATTCTTCCCAGTTTGCCATTTTTATACACCAATTTTTTTTTACTCTGCTGACCTTCTGCATTGACTCCTTTCCATCCCAATTATATTCTAGTACAAGCATTTTATATTCACTATCAACATCAAAATCATCTTCATGTACAAAAATTTCTGGTAAATCTGAAGGATATGTCAGTTATTGATTCTGCAAAGTTCGATTCCTTAACATAGTTAATTAGATCAAAATAAACAAGTTTTCTTCTATGCACTTTCCGTCTCAAATGAGTATTTTATTAGTTATAGCGGTAAATGACTTACCGCAACTCCAGTGTTTGAAGCGGCAAATAATTCAAGGAGCACATCGGACAGCAACACTGCAAAGCGCACTCGCTTTCAGCGCGATCGTCATCAAAGACGAAACCAAACCTACCGCTATACCTCGTTAAATACTCATTTGACGAAAAAAGTGTATAGAAGAAAAGTTGTTCATTTCAATGTTATTACCATGATTCAAGCAACAAAAATTCAAAAATCGACGAGTAGCTGTTTATTCAAGCGTATTCGTCATCAGAGACGAAACTAAACCTACCGCTATAAATCGTAAAATACTCATTTGAGACCGAAAGTGCATAGAAGAAAACTTGTTTATTTTTATTCAATTAATTAGGTTCAGGCACCAAAAAGTGGTGTTGTGGTTTCTTGAATTTTATCCCACCGATGTCACATCATTTGTAATGGTCGCTTGATCCTATTCCATATCGCTGCCGACGTTCGTTGTTGTGATGCATGTTATTTCGTGACATTCGTTATTATTTGTCACTATCTTTTATTTTCTAGTCTGTATTAATCACGATAGCTTTTCAATGCTGCCACCAGTCCGTGACTCGGACAAACAATATTTATATTTATATTTATATTTATAAGACATATTTTCAAGATCTTCGGTAACGTTGGTGTAAGAGCGGAAGGCCATGACTTACGTATGTGCATCATTTTATATCATCATCATTATCATCATCTCTTTATCATCTCTCTAACTTACAAAGGGAATTGAAGACACGAAAGATTACAAAGGTTCGTTATTAACGCAGACACCTAATATATCACAATGCTGTCGAGAGAGAAGCTGGTTAGACATTCAGTAAACATGTTAACTTATCTGCAGAATCCAGTTTGGGCATTGTCGAAGTATTTGCGAGGAGGCTGGTGCCTTTGCGATCCATTTATAATGAATGATTGGAGCAAGATGGATCTCCAGGTAATTTAGAGACAAATTTAAGTAGCTTTGACACTATAAGTCGTTTACAACAAAGCGGGTTCATCGCCAAAGGCGATGAACCGCAGGGAAAGACACCAATAAGTTTATATGATCTTGAACTGTTACTCTTTAATGAAGGAACCTACTCGACTGCCTCCCCGCGCAAGACTCTGCGTAAGACTCCATGTTGCCCGGCGCCCGCTAGCTTGAAGGAATGAGGGCGCGTCTCTACCTCAGAGAACAAACACGTTACAACAGTAGCTACTCATTAATAAATGGAAAACCCACAATACTGACTAACAATAATTACGATCTTGCATTCAATCTTTACAAATGAATACTATAACATCCTAGATGATTAAGATTAGAAAGATAAGAAATACATTGTGGTAGAGAAAAGAGAAAGAGGTATTTGATAACTTGATCTTGCAGTCCTCCGGTTGCGTCGTGGTGATGATGTCAAGAGGGTAGCACGATAATGGTAAGGCGTAGCGTCGCCTGACGATGTTGTTGAAGGAAATAGCATGAGAGATATGTTGTGGAGTTGATTCAAAGTTGCGCTTATCCGCGAGAACTTATCTTTAATGCGGTTCTTTTCGAGGAGATGAAAGTCGTGGGCCAGACGAAACATTTCAGTATTCCTCATAGCGATTCCTTTATGAATATAGATGTAGGGAGGTCATATCATGAGGATATAACAGTGGAAAATCAATAACTGACATATCCTTCAGATTTACCAAATTTCTTTGACACATATTCTTGCTCTACTATTCACTATCATATAATCAATTGCAGTTTTACATTCCCTGCTTTGCCATGTATGCAAGCCATTTCCTATTGTTACATTCAGGTTCTCAAGTTCATTCTCATTACAGAAATCAATCAATTTTTGTCCATTTGCATTCACAGGCTTACCAAGTATACCAACATGGCCATTCATATCACCCATCACAATCAAAGGGCATCTGCAATGCTCTTGCACAATTTTTGTTAATATTTCATACTTTTTTACATTTGCTTGATGAGTTAAAATACCATCAGTTGTCATATAGCATACAACCACAATAACACATTCTCTGGCATGCATTCTTTCACACTTTATTACTAACAGATCTTCACTCTCAGGTTCATTTCCAACAGGAATTTCTGCTAATTTCCAATTTAGAGCATTTTTCAATCCACCACCTCTTTTCTGCCAACTTACACGCCCTTTTCCAATCATGTAGTACTTACTTTCCTTACATTTTAAACTGACTCTATCATGCATTTGGGTCTCTACTACACCAATACAATCCAAATCTTTATTCTCACATTCTGCTAACTTACAAGGTCATCTAACTAACTTTCCTGCATTCTATCCATGCACATTTATACATCCAAACCTCACAACACTATTGGACAATTCACGACATTTTTCATTTTTGCTGTGACAGCTTTCCGTTCATCCTGTTCCACCTTCCATTGCAATATGAGTATACCCAATCCACTGGATGTATCTCCTGGAGAGTTTCATCTCACCTTCTTGAGTAAGGTGGACTCCATCTCCACAAAAACATCCACTGTGGATCAGGTTACCCATATCATACTCATACTCTCAGCCTTCATACTCATAATCTTTTCATGCACCTCCTTTTGCACCCTTTTATACTCCTCATCACATGCAGGCCTTCTCAGCAGGCTGGTCACAGCCACTCTAACATTCTTCTTCTGCGCCCTTTCAACCACATTCATAATTGCATTCACCGTACGCTCTCTGAGCCTCTCTCCCACATTCAAGCAATCCATTGCCACCTCCTTGCAGTACAACCATCCCTTCATCCATTCGATTTATCACTTCCTCAGCAATCAGCATGCCTACAAATCTTTCACTCCCTTTCCTCTCATGCTCGTACACCCACTACGGTCAGTCATTCTCACAAACCTATCCACATTCTTAACCATGCTGTCACCAGATATTTTAATCGTAGGTCTCACTCTCCCTTTCATTCTACTCTTTCGTTCAATTCTTTCACTCACATCACTCTTTCCATTCATCTTCTTTTCACTCACTTCCACTACAGGCGCCTGCACGTCATGTGGCATATCAACAGGTTGCTCCTTCACTCTCTTTCCATTCGTACTTCTTTCATCATGTTCATTCATCCTTCTACTCTCATCTGTCACATCTGTCCCTGCCTGTCACATCTCTCATCTGTCCCTGCTGTCAACTAATGAACGAACTTCGAAGGGTTCGACACAGGGTTGCCAGATGGTCAAACCTAAATTTCCCTGTTTTAGTCTCAAAATTTTCCTTTTTTGACTAAAAATTTCCCTGTTTTGTAGATTCTTTAAACATACATACGTACATACATAGAATCATATTCCTTTTATAGAGTATACCTATTTCAGTGAATAGCTCTTTCATTTTTCCATGCAAACATGTTGTAGCACTAATGAGTGGAATGATAGTCGAAAATGGATCTTTAACAACAGCTTTTTTAACAACCCTTGCCACCAATGCCAAATACTTTGTACTTCGTTTATATGTTTATTCATCCGTTATCAGAGAAAAATAATGATTCTTCAAGAGCTCATAAATATAATCACTCACTTCGCCTCTTAAAACATTCTTCACAATTGCAATACACTTAGTCCTACCACATTTGAAGCCTTTCGCAGTCTCCGAATCAGGACAAGCTGCTTTCACAACTGGGACTAAATGTTCAACAATAGAATGCGGAAGATTATACTCATATAGGAATGCAAGTTTAATTTCACCTTCTTCTACTTGTGTATTTTTTCTTCGTTTGCTGCCGTTCTACGTATCCAAAGAACTTCTTGTAGTTTTTTCTAATTTCTACATTTTTTATATTTGTCATTTCCGCATGGTTTTCAATCTCTGATCTGCCAGATTTTCCATCTATTTACATCACCTAATTTACATTGAAAATATTCTGCTCCTTTTTAATTTCTACTGAGCCACCCTTTGAATTTCATTTCAGTTACCCACAACTCTAGGTACTTTTGAGTATGAATTAAACGTTAACGTCTTACTTTTGATTGTGGGGTTTCATTCCACTGCTTTACATATTACGTTAATTCACTTCAAAAATTTCAGTAATGTTGAAGCGCGTCTCTTCAATTTCCTCTCGCTACAATCATTACAATGACTAATGCAACTGTGATGATTAGGATCTGTGACTCCGTGAAGCGTGAACCGCGTGAAGTTGAACTAGCGCTGAGCGGTTGCGATGCATTGGCGCCTCTGATTGCTCCTAGTCAGTATGTACGCGTACAATACGTGTATCAGAGTTCGAACATGTCCGACAAGTGTTAAAAACTATAAATACTAAGTAGCTTAGCACAAAATGCTAAGTAGCTAATCACTTACATATAATTTTACATGAAAATGAAGCCGCACAGCAAAATTTCCCTGTTTTCATACGTTTTTCGAAGTTTTTCCCTTTTTCCCTTTGGGACCCATAATTTCTCTAAAGCAGGGAAATTTCCCTGCATCTGGCAACCCTGGTTCGACAGGTGATTGAGTAAAGGTTCTAGCGTCATGTGTTGTTTTGGGGAATATATTTTGAAATGTCAATCCCAATTAAGTTGTCTAAATATTCATGTAAAAAACAAATTTAAAACCTCTAGAGTTAACAGTGCAGAGTATTCCCATAGGAATTTTCTTTACTCATCATCGCTTGATGATAATAATGATTGTAATCTTCAACTGAGGCATAACGTTTCGATTTTTTGCTTGCATCTAGCTTCAGTATATTTTGTGTACTTACTATCAACATCGATTTAAAGAAAATGAAAACAATTTCCAATAAAGTTGATACGAAAACCAGCATGGGTGGTTGAAATGTCTTAAGGAGGTTCTTAGTTGAACGTGCATGGATATCATAGCTGCGTGTGTCGATGTCTGTAGGATCGTACGCTTTTGTGTACTTTGTATATTTGCATCGATTGGGTCCAAGAGTGTTAGGCCTTAACTTTTACTCATCTTTTATGTTATAGACATATTCAAATTCCTCATTTATCTTCAAGTTAGTAGTAATTCTATATCAAAACTTAGCTTTGCACTCTTTAAAAAGTTATGATATCCATTCACTCTCAAGTTTTCTATTCATTACAATTTTTTTTAATTCTTAGCTTGCTTTTGCATGAAAATCATGAGCAGTACGAGAAGTAGACAAAACTTCCTTCTTCAATTCATTTTCAAAATTTAGAGCGTTCATCAACTGCGATACAATTTTTACGACGTATTCGGTAAATGAAATAGTTCAGGAACTTGTATGAATAGCATACCTATGATAGTCTGCAACACCTCTTGTATCTGTAATAAATTAATCTTCCCCAAATAAGTACCGCACAATTTTATCTGTGCTTATAAAACCTGTGATTTTACCCGGATTTATTTGTCCTTATCAAACCCGTGATATCAACTTCATGTTTATGCTCGTGAGCCTGTGAAGCCCGTATCATATATACGCTCAACAACTTCCATTTGTGCGAGTCGTAAGTTTGAATGACAACAAGCAAAAAATATATATGAGCAGATGTAACGGTTTGTTAAGAGCAAAAGGGAAATTTTTGTCTATCGAAATGTGTGCGTAATGTTTTATTTTGTACCCGTTTTCCTTCGAAACTTAGATACACACCTTTGAGCTAAATTTCCTGAACTCCTAATATGAACATTGGGCATAGCTAAATGTATGAAAGATATTTTCGCGAAATAAAGAACACAATGAGCCAATCATAAATCTCAGTTTTACCTACAATAAACCACACGGCAGTCTGTCATTCGTGCAACCGCTGAAGTCCGTTTCTAGAGGACGTGTTTGGAAGCGTACGATCCTACAGACATCGACACACGCAGCTATGATATCCATGCACGTTCAACTAAGAACCTAGACATTTCAACCACCCATGCTGGTTTTCGTATCAACTTTATTGGAAATTGTTTTCATTTTCTTTAAATCTATGTTGATAGTAAGTAGCTAATGCTGATCAACTTCTACGACCCATTAGAGATTTTTGCCACCTCCCCAAAATAAAATCGCAAAGCCATATGGCAGTATGCACGGAATATCACCATCATTTCTGGCAAGCGCAATGCCATTACGTGCTAGCCGCAGTCCCTATTTTCCGCGCATTGACTGCTTGTAACCCTCCTTCCTTACATGTACTTCTATCAATAATTTAATACTTAGACTGCGGCAGGTATGCCTGTAGTTTAACATTCAACTCAAATTTCGACCCAGGTGAGCAATATTGAAAATAGCAAACATTTGCTGGATCTTGTGCCTTGTCTACGTAGTTTTAATTAAGTTTCCATGAAATTTGAGTTTTGTCCCCACTGGTCGGTCAGCAGCATTATTAAAATGCTCTTCGTTGCTTTCGTTGTAGTCGAAGTGTTAATGACCACCGCACCTACCTTAGCTGATTTATATGGCTCGACTTGCTCTAAGACAACCAGGCAGCGCTGCGCAGCTCATCTCTGCGTTCGCTTGCTGGTCTAGTTCACTCATTCACTCGCTGTTGTTCACATGTTCAAGCTGGTGTGATGAGCATTACATTATTTTTGGGTTTTTCCACTTGTAGTCAGCTGGTGCAGTTCACTCATTCATCTCTTCCCAGTATGAATATTTTGGCTCATTCTACATTCACCGCTACCATGTATAGAAGACACTGGCATCAATTTGTCTGCGATATCAGAAAATATATATTGGAGCCGCTTTTCTAGTTGACTCCGAAATCCACCCGAACGGTGCAAGCTCAAACTCTACTCGTCATCCAAGGAGCTACGAAACAAATCACCACTTTATACGGTGTCAATTAAACTTCACTTTTAATCTTTTGAGATACCTCAATTCTTTTCTTCTTTCACAGAGAGAGGACATGTGGTATAGATTCGTGTTAGAAATCACGAGTTTATAGCAAGAAGACTTAGGCTCCACCCGTACTGAATTTCGTGTATTATAAACACACCAATACGAATCCTGTAACATATGGACAGGGCGATCCAAGAATTATAACAAGAGATGCAAGCTAATAAATGAAGGAAGTAAAACAAACGAGGTTCTTTAATTGCATATTTTATTGAATGGAGAGACGAGTGTAGCAGTTGTGAACATTGACTGTTTGGTCAGGAATGAAGGGCAAAAGTTGAAAAAAATATAACAGCTGAATTGACGGGCACGACACAAAAAATCAATTGGTCCTTACTTCCAGCGGGGACTGCGGAGATAAAATCAGCATCTAAAATCAAATCCCAGTCAATCCACAGTTAGAGAATCTGCTTTAAAATTTGACGCACAGATATATAACCAACAAGAAAAATTAACGCGACAAATTACGGTTATTTGATAGAGTAATAAAAAATCAACAGCTTGGATGTGACCTACGTTATTTCCTGCATCATATAAGCAGTCAGGTAAAATGGAATAGCAGAGATCCTAACAGAGGGAAGAGAAAAACATCAGAGCTTCTCACTTTGAAGTTATGGTTTTTTTTTATCTTCGGGAAGTCTGCCGAAAACGAAGCAATTGTGTGAAGATCTCCAGCACAGTTTGAAGCCATTTGATTTATAACATAACTTTCCTCAAACTCCCCAAGTTCAGGATAATACAATAGGAAAAATTGATCAATAAACAGCCTGCACGGCAGTTTTTGACGTTAATCGATCCTGCTAAAGTAACCGATCCTTCGTCAGTAATTTGGGCAAGTACCGGCGTGTCTACACCCGTAATATAACGATTTATCGATCAAGTTTTTTCAAGAAAGTCCTCTCTGTCAAGAAGAACAATTCAGTAGTTAAACAGTTGGTATAAATTGCTCAGCTTCCCATTCAGTTATGGCGACGAAGTTGAGTTGATAGCCCGCAAAACAAGGTACTCCACAAACAACTGGAAAATGCATGAAGCTTGAACGTGAACCATAGAACTGCGACAATTTAAAACATATTTCCAAATACCAGGACACCAACACTGCGAGTAGCTGGAATCCACTAAATGAACTGCACTTGATACTCAATTTCGAACGTTAACAGAGTCCTGCAGGTACGAGACACTCGTCATCAAATATTCTCGTGTTTTGTCCAAAGATACCCAAGTACGAGCCACTGCTATTTTAATCGCCTCATTTCTCAGAGCTACTACACCTTTCATGAACGTTTTGCATCGTGCCGTACAGACTCGACCGGCAAGCAAGCACTTCCATACACGAAGTTCTCTCATCAAACATAAATAATTGCAAGTTCACTCACTTTGCATGGATTGGTTTAGGCTCAAACGCTAATCAACCAACTCCTCTCGAGCTAGAGCACAACAGCAATGAAGGGCTTGAAAATTTCAACCATTTCCCTTTCACAGCACAACAGCAATGAAGGGCTTGAAAATTTCACCAATATCCCTTTCACTCTCTCTCTCTCTCTCTCTCTCTCTCTCCACCAAAGGCATTTTTCTCCCTGTGTCCACAGTACCACGAGGTTTGCAAGTAACCGCCTCGGCTTCAGTGGAGGGTCTACCTTCAAATTACACTTCACTCGATATTCATATCACTTCATCGTCCTGAAGTGGAGACACCTAACAGCAATACGCAGGATACCTAACGAAAAATATATTACAGACATCTAACTTAAATCTTTCATGAAAGAACGTTCTCCCGGACTCATGACTTGAGAATACTCCTGAACATTCACCACGCAATGTCGAAATCAACTTATTCAAAGCTTGAACTCCGCTCTAATATCCAAACAAAGTAAAAAAGATCGCAAACACAGCTAACAAATGGACTAAACCCTGTAAATCAATTCAATGGAAAGTGTATATACTACGCACTTAGAGGTGCTCAAATTATGCATCGGAACACAATCAAACCCTACCTAATGAATACAAATTTGTTCAGCATACACCGGAGTGCAGTACTCCGCATTTAACGTCAGTTTAAATGAACAAGACGCTCACGTTAGCGGACATACAACAGCTGGACAACCTCATGCAAATTGGTAAACGGCACAAAACCTCGAGCGCGAAGCTGGCGCACGCAAGCCTTTTGCTGGCTGCAGACGACGAAAGAAGACCAGCCTACAGTTTCGTAAGGATGCCCTGGGCTATCATGACACAGACATGATACACAGGGCACAACACACAGGTGGTGTGCTCCGTGTATCATGTATCGGCACCGTCACTGCAAGCGAGCCTGTGGTCATGACTGTTGACATCACCCAGAGTACCACCGTCGAAGAACACACCGCACTGATCCAACTGCAGCACAGCCGCTATATAAGAAATAAGTAATACATAATCGCCCCAGAACTTGAGCTGATCGTTAAAATATGATCCCAAATGGTCGTAATCAAATCCCCTAATATGCTTTCCATCAAGAGTCCGCATTGAAGCACAGTAAAATGCAACTGAACAAATATGAACGTTACTGATCGATAACCAGCGCAGTTGTCTCTCATAACAAATACCCACTAATGTTTTCCGAGCGACTCGCTGCATCTAAAATTTTCCCCACTAATTTTTCAAGTTTCAAGACCCATTTGTGCTCATAAGAGCATGCGAAAAACAATGCACCATCCTATCTGATAGCTCAACTGTAATCCCACTACGTTTTTCTCTCAAATCAATCAACGAGCGAAAGAAATACCACAGTTTCACATCCGCGGCAGGTACGTTCACTACAAACTTATACATAAACGAACCCTCGTTTAAAATCTAGTATATCTCATAATAACCCCGTACATTAATTTCTGCAACAATCCAATTAGCTACTTCACTACAAAATACACATCAATTCCCGAACCAATCCCAATTAGCTTAGTAAGTCCCCTACTGAAATTCCCACACCAATCCAATTAGCTACTCCACTAACCGCCCTTCCAAAATACGCTCAAATCTAAAGCAATTAAAATTTAAGGCTTCCCATAATTGCCAAGGTATCATAACTGTTTCCTTCTGGTGACGAACCGTTGTATCAACCATTTGGCCCTAAAGCTGCCACACAAGTACCCTTCGTTTTACAGATGTTTTCAAGTATTTTGTTATTTTCCTGCATGCTGAGAAACACCAGCACGCAGATGGCTTGAAATAGCACTGGTACTTGCGTAAGCTGTATACAGCGTGCGACCTAGAAGCTCGCACTTTTCCTAAGAGACCACAGAAGTCGCACTTTTCCTAAGGAACCACAGAAGTCGCACTTTTCCTAAGGAACCACAGAAGTCGCACTTTTCCTAAGGAACCACAGAAGTCGCACTTTTCCTAAGGAACCACAGAAGTCGCACTTTTCCTAAGGAACCACAGAAGTCGCACTTTTCCTAAGGAACCACAGAAGTCGCACTTTTCCTAAGGAACCACAGAAGTCGCACTTTTCCTAAGGGACCACAGAAGTTGTACTTTTCCTAAGGGACCACAGAAGTCGCACTTTTCCTAAGAGACCACAGAAGTCGTACTTTTCCTAAGGGACTGAAGATTGCAATGCATAAGCATTACGTTCAACCACTTCACCATTTCCTTGGCACGCGGCTTTAATCGAGAAGCCTCGAACTTTTTTTTTTCGTTCAAGATGTTTTCAGAACTTTTAGCTGATCCTATTTCGCAAAACAAGTGATACATAAACGCACATACTGTTATTTACTTAGTCCCTTTTGCTATCATTGTATCGGTTCACTGAAGTAATTACTTTCCTAATGCACGAATGTACAAAATTTTAGCGTAATGCTTGCATCCATTCAAAGATTCTCATTAGAATATGTGACTGCTTGTATGTATTCAACAGAAAATGCAGGAGTTCTTAAAACTCCACATCTTTCCTTCTAAGATGATGAAAGTAACAGTTATGTGATGAAATGATAATTAGAAAATCATAGTTGACTACTTCTCTGACAGCCACGGCTCGAGATGCAGCGTAAGTTTTGGCTACAACAAACTCAGCGTTCAGATACAAAAAGGCGCTGCGAGTTAACTCCAATTTAAACAAGAAACTGCACAAGAAAAACATCGCAAAACAAAATTGAAATAGATTTTTAAAGAGGATTTCGTGACACTGAATTACCAAGACTGCAAAACGAAGCACGTAGAACCGGTATTTAACATTGCAAGCTA